>CAKAOI010051863.1:0-20673 GCA_916701655.1 Sebastiscus albofasciatus
AATTTGACTTTGTTTTCATGACATTTTTCGACATACTATAATATGACTTTTTTTCATGAAATTTTTCGACATACTAAAATTTGACTTTTTTTCATGAAATTTTTCGACATACTATAATTTGGCTTTTTTATGAAATATTTCGGCATACTATAATTTGACTTTTTTTTCATGACAATTTTCAACATACTATAATTTGACTTTTTTTCATGAAATTTTTCGACATGATATACAAGGACTTTTTTTCATGAAATTTTTCAACATACTATAATTTGGCTTTTTTATGAAATATTTCGACATACTATAATTTGACTTTTTTTTCATGACAATTTTTCGACATAATATACTATGACTCTTTTTCATGAAATTTTTCGACATACTAAAATTTGACTTTTTTTCATGAAATTTTTCGACATACTAAAATTTTACTTTTTTTCATGAAATTTTTCGACATACTAAAATTTTACTTTTTTTCATGAAATTTTTCGACATACTAAAATTTGACTTTTTTTCATGAAATTTTTCGACATACTAAAATTTGACTTTTTTTTCATGAAATTTTTTACCATACTATACTATGACTTTTTTTATGAAATGTTTCGACATACTATACTATGACTTTTTTTATGAAATGTTTCGACATTCTATAATTTGACTTTTCTTCATGAAATTTTTCGACATACTATAATTTGACTTTTTTTCATGAAATTTTTCAACATACTATAATTTGACTTTTTTTCATGACATTTTTCAACATACAATTTGAGTTTTTTTAATGAAATTTTACAACATACTATACTATGACTTATTTCATGAAATTTCTCAACATGACTTTTTTTTTCTAAATAGTAAAAATAGTAGTATGTTAAAAACTTCATGAAAAGGAATAGTATAGTATGTCGTAAAATGTCATAAAAAAGCCATTTAGTATGTGAAAAACGTCATACGTAGGCCATAAAAATGTCAGAGAATAAATGTCATAAAAATTATAAAAAAAACTTGTATTAAAAAAAATATGATATCACAAAAGTCACAGTATTGTATGTCACAAGTCATACTATACTATGCCACAAAAGGCATAGTATAGTATGCATTCAAATTGTGATTAAAAAGTCATAGTATAGTTTATCATTAAAAAAAGGTCAGTCATAAAAATATCATAAAAGTCATAAAAAATGTCATAAAAAGTCATAGTATGCCATAAAAATATGTCATGGTATTATTCATCATATCTGCTCGTATAGTATATTATTTTCTGCTTCTCTGACCATGTGACATGATGGAACCAAGGTTGAATTATCAACAAAGCAAAGTGGGCAACTGACCCAGAGCACTAAACTCCAGGGGGGCTCCCGGCATTTCTGTGTCAATTTAAGCACACTTTTAACCAATGGTAGAGGCCCTATATTATTTTATTAGTCTTGAGTCCTCTCCTTTGCCAATATTTGGCCTTGACGCCCCATAACCCCAGTTATATTCTGCCTGCAGGGCCTCCCGGCAGAGTAACCCATGCATTCACAGGACAAAAGTGGAGGGGGAAAGAATGGGAACAGCGAGTGTACGTTACCGACAGATGGGTAAGCTTATGTGACGAAGCGTCGATACACCTGTTGCAGTAGATCTCCCGTGTTTCCCTATCTTCCTGTCCTGAGGCGGTGCCAGCTGAAAGGTTTAGGAAGGAAGAGATTAACTTCCAACAATAGAAATTAACAGACAAGAAATGAAAGATAACAGGAAGCAAACAATACCTGTACATGTGACCACCAAGAGAACTTTCCCTTCAAGCAGTGAAGGAAAAAAAAGACCCATTTTGGCAACAAAACCAACATGTGAATCTCTGCATGCCTGAGCTACTTTCTAGAAAAATTAAGTGAGAAATGACAACTTTTTAAGGTCATTTTGTCAATAAATGTTAACTAATATAATATAATAATATAGCAATATATTTGTCAGTATTAATTTTCAAGACCAATTAATGAGTTCACTATAAATAGAACAACGTAGACACCATGTTCGACCTTCATTGCGCATCCCAGACACACATTTGGCTCTTTGAACATCCTCCAGCAGTGGCATTAGTCAGTGAGATAAGAGGACTCAGACACAGTGATGGTATTTAAAGACAGAACGCCTCCCTTTAGCTACCAGAGGCCTGAACCGATACCCAGAGCACCATAAGCCTTTGGTAAGGAGGACTTAACTTTAATTCTACACAATCTTACATATATACAGTTTTATACGCTTTCATTTAATACAAAAAAAAACAAGTCATGTACAGGTGGGTGGGGGGGGACATTATGACCTATTGGAACTCAAAATAAATAGCGGCAACAGGAGTTGTGTGTGGCTACCACCAGCTGTGTGCTTAACCTCAATAGAGAGACTTCAGGTCGCACCAAATCACACATGGAAAAGGCAGTTATGTTTTTGTGTTTAAAAGTATGCCAGAGTGTTCCCATGACTAATGCTGAACTACTACGGAGTCACTCAGCAAAACATTAATATTAACATGTCACCCACACCTTCCCACCCCTACACACACACACGCGCTCACACACACACTCACTCACACCCAGAAAGCATTGCATAACGTAACAAACATATCTATCAATAAGACAGGCCGCAGGGGGCCTGTGTGTGTGTGGAGTGTCCATCACCATTATTATCTCATCACAGGCGAATAATAACAGACCCAACATTAAGGGCAAGAGTCTCCATATTAGGGATGATCCTTTCAGATGTAAAAACAGAAACATGAAAAATGATATGCAAAGCAAGTGCTCACTTAACAAAAATGTAAACAAAAACTTGAGACACTCCTCTGCTGGAGATACTTGCAATTTCCAAAGAAATGTGATATTCAATTTGAATGGTTTGATGTTAGCATAACAGAATATCTTGCATGTCTCCATGTTTAGAATTATGTAGGTGAGGACTTGCGCTGCATATACAGCTCTATCTCCCTTTTAGCCTTTCCTCAGACTTCAGAATAGGAAGACATTTCTTCTCCAAAACTGAGGTTTGTGTAACCGGTTTTGTAGTGCTTATTTCCGTATAAAGGTGAATTATTTTCTTTACATGCTGATGAAAATAATAGACGGACGGACGGAAGGTAGTTCAGAAGTCGAAAGGAAGACAGGAGCTGCATAGAGAGCTACTTTGGGTACAAACAATCTTCCATGTGAGATTTTTGTCCTCTGTTGAGGCTGTGACAGCTAGGAACTCTTTTCAACTCTTTTCCAGTCCTTTGTGGGTTATTTTTGGTCTCTGCTGCAAAAAACATGCCTCTTGTGGCTGCAGAGGTGGACGTCAGAGGGGCAGGGTGGAGGAGCAAGAAGTTAAGGTGTCCATGCTTTAATGACAAACGACAGAAAACATCCAAAGCCCCGTTTTAATTTAACAGTTCACCTGCTCCATATATAAAAGACTTGATCTCCTCTGTCATTCAGTCTTTGGAGGCTCACGGGTCACCGGCTGATGTCCCGGTTGCCCTCCCAGCTCTTGCTGCTCCCTGCCTCGCCAATCGCCCCGTTCTCAAAGAAAGGGTGTTTGAGGGAGTCGGCCAGCACCAGCCTCTTGGTGGGCTCGTATTCCAACATGCTTTCAATGAGGTCAAACAGCTGGTGGTGCTCCTCCGCCTCCGACAGCAAGTACCGCTGACAGGGGGAAAGCAGAAAAGGAAACAAGAAAGAGATTAAGAGGAATACTGAGAGACTGTCAAGAGAAAAACAAAAGACACTTTTGTTCTTTCAGTACAATGCACCGTTTTCGCGTTTCAGTCGTGCTAATTTTTCTTCCTTTTCCACTCCCCATTCACCCCTCTTACCCGCAAGGGTTTGCAGTTTTCTCTGACGTATTTCCCCGCGGAGGAGCTCTCGTCCCAGTCCAGACGGCCACGATAGAAATACTTCTGCTTCCTGAGAGGGTACAGAGATCAGTGTGAGCAGTGTTCAACAATGTGCAAGTTGTTTTCTATATAAAAAAAAAAAGGTTTGTTCATATGTGCTACAGGCACTTTTATCACTTTGGTGTAGAGAGAAACCGCACGGATGAGACATTTTACAAACTACTGTTATTGGCGGAACTGGGCTCTGATAGTGGCCGACGGCCACTATCCACCAGTCACACAGAGTCACACAGAGACGTACATCACTGTTTTGCTGGGAGGCTCCATTCACAAAGTCAAGGTAGAGGGGGAGGAAAAAAAAGTTCTCTCTCCAATATGTAACGCAACACTATCAGCTCTTTGTCCCAGATACAAGACAGGCAGAAAGGGAAGAAAATAAATCATTCACTGTTAATTTAGCTACTTATCAATTTGGCGTTCGCTCTTCCAAAGAATCCAGCCATGTAACTTTCCATTCATGAAATGAAGTCGCACACTTTAGGATCCTCCTTATCCGGGAATATGCACAAACATTAATGGTTTGAAAGAGTGGCATTTAACAATGTAACAGGACGCGCACCAAATAATCCTGACCCGTTGCAAACCACAGAACAGCGGATCAGCCCATTGTAAATAAATAGAACATATTCCAATGATGTCATCCACCAAATCACATTTCAGGATACTAATGATTAAATTCAGAGTGACAAAAAATGGATTTATTAAAAATGGCGGATGCAAAAGTAGCCGACTAGGCTGCTCTAGAAGTAAAGAATCTATCGGCCGATTAATCTGCTTTTTCCTGCTTCAAACTATCGTTATTATATCGGCCTTTAAAAATCCGTCGACCTCTACTTTGGCGTGTTTGTACGTTCTCTCACCTCGTTTTACGAATCATCCTAGAGGGCACTGGTCCCAGGATTCTCTCCATCATTGCCAAATGCTCCCTGTTGTCATGAGTCTGAAAGAGACGAGTTGCACAACCATGACTCAGCAGGAAAGACGACCAGACAGAGACAGATGTATAAGTTAATCAGGGTTTAACTACTGCTGGTTCTGCTGCTACATATAGTATCAAAGACACAGTCACAAATGACACCAAGATTAATTCCTACCAGATTAACACATGCCATGTACACGTGCATGGTTCACTGTTTGGCAAGATACAGGCCAAGTAATCAATTTATCAATATCAAAGTAGAAAAGTCCTAAAGTAGTTTCAACTGGCCAAAAAATCTAAATTGAATGATGTCTTGGCAGCAGTGGGGTGCCATTGTACCTGAAACAAGGTGAAGCCCAGATAGTACTCAAACAGGATACAGCCAATGCTCCACACGTCACAGGGATGGCTCCAGCCCAGCTCTGAAGGACAAAAATGTATTTAATAAATTAAAACAAAATACAAAAATGTGTCATATGTGGAGACTACTCCAGGCTGGGGTTAATACTTGCTGACATCACACAACATTATTCAAATGACTCAGCATTTAAGCTACACAGGGCAATCCATTTCATGGCATACAGTAAATACCATGTCCTTCCCAGAAAAGATTAGAACCTAGAGGGCAATAATGCAGACTAAAGTGGCGAGTTCATTTGTACTCCTCACACTAACCGGTCCAAACTGATCTCGACACCTACTTTCCTTGACAGTGACTTGCAGTAGTACTGTTGTTGATATGTGAATATATAATGTATGCAAAGAGGAGACACATCACCATATTCTACTGCAGAACAGGGCACATTAAAATGCTTTTCCACAGAGGAATGCTGAGCTGTGCTTGTTTCAACTCGAAGAGCGCAGCCTGTTTCTACAAGAACTTGCCGATAAAAAAAAACTGACTAGTACTGACTGAAACAGACACAGGTGTTCATCTCCAAACTGATTTCCCTGTTGAATGTCTGGACCTGTTTTAATTGGAACTGTGATAGGCTAAAATACCTATATAATCCTTTCTGAGAAGTAGTGTTTTCAATGAATTTATGGCCCCGAGCCGATAGACATCCTCACCTAGTATGACCTCAGGGGCACGATAATGCCGCGTGGACACAATGGTGCTGTGGTGCTCGTGGTCAAAAGTGGCGCTGCCAAAGTCCACCACACGTACTGCCGTGCTCTTAACTGTCCGCTCTTCTCGCTTCTGCAAGAAAGAAAACAGCGTTTTGATGAACTTTCCTACAAAGTATTATGCAAATTGTGTCGGTCAGCAGTGCTGCATTATGCTAAATTTTAGTCCAGCAGTAGTTTTTTTTAAAAACTGCAGCTGTGGGTATTTCATATTTATTCATGAGACCTCTAAGCAACATCTAATGGAAACATTTCAACAAATGATTAACAATATTCAGTATCACAGTAAAAGTGGTACCGGCTTTTCAGTTTAAGAACCAACATGCATCTAAATGTTTTGTGTTCCTTTGCATTCTTACTGCATCTTACCTTCTCTACATTGAAAGACATCGTGAAGTCTGAGTTGACAAATAGGATGTTCTCAGGCTTTAGGTCTGTGTGTGTCAGCTTATTGTCATGGAGAACTACGGAGAAAAAAAAACATGAGTAAATTGATTATTTAGTTTTCACTAGCTTGAAGCTACTTTACACAATCCATATTCTAATCATGCAGTGTGCTCCTTTCAGATTAGATGATACAACGTATAATGATGATGATGATAATATAGATATTGTGTAATAAATAAAAAAAATGGACATGACAAAAAACATATGGAATAGTAAAAATCAAAATCCATATATATGCTGACATCCGAGATTGTTAATTGTACAACTAAAAAGATCTAGCCAAGAATTTAACATTACAGCATCATTTTCCTCATGAGAAGCTTAGTAAGTTAATAGACGGTATAATGCCCTCATGTGGCTAAAGGCTGTCTATCACAAACAACAGAGGCTTTCAGTCTAGCCACTCAATTTGTAGGCAATTGAACTAATGAGGACACATCATTGAGTGAGGGTGAGTTTGTTGGAAAACTACACTTATTTAAGGGACATTAGGACAAAAAACTTCAAGTTATGGGAGTCTCTTTGTCTACACTGAACATGCTAAATTGCTTCGACTTGTTAGCAATATGTTGCGATTTTTATTTGTTGCATTGATTGCATTTGTAATTCTTCTGATCATGCAAGTTTATTTTGTACTAAAACCAAATACAGGACATTAAAACAACAAAAACAACTTACACTTCACAGCGAGACAGATTTGGTAGGCCATGTGTCTGACCTGACCGATCGAGTAGGGCAGGTAGTTGTTTTCCTTCAGAAAGTCGAAGGTGCTGAGCGCTAGCAGCTCAAAGGAGATGCACATGTGACCGTGGTAGTCGAACCAGTCATACATCTGTACACACAGGCTGCAAGATAAACAGGATACAGGAGGGTTGACAGTGATGTAGTGGACCATTTGGCTTCAGCTAAAACACTCTAGTAAAACATTTCTTGGTGACACTTAATGTGTAAATTCTAGTTTCATCGCCCAGGTCTAATAAAGCAAATGGTGTTGGTTCAGGCAGTGTTACTTATGGGTAAGAAGTTCATTTAATTGTATTTAATATCACAATACTCAGTCAGAACTTACAATTTGTTATCAGGGTCCTTTTCATTGATCTTCTCTAGTACATTTATCTCCAGGCGAGCTGCTTCCTTGTACTTCTCCACATTTTTGATTATTTTCAGAGCAACAGAGGCTCCTCCCCTGTAAAACATAAGATAGTATGAAGCCAAAAACAGAGGAAATAGTACCCAGAAAAGGGCCTGACTGATTTGCAGACACAAAAGTGACATGATTTATATGGTGGAAATATGATAAGTCCCTCAAGTCTGCAATAAGCATCTCAATAATGCAGCTTCAGTTGGTGAACAAACATAGAATCTGTGTCACTTTCTAAAGGCCCTGACCGTGAAAATGAACTTGCTCAATGTACATTTCTAGCACTATCACAAGATAATACATCTTCCATTATGAATCTAACGGGAAGAGAGCGTACAGTCACATGAGGCTATGATACAGCAGAGCTTATTTGCCTGCAGTAAACTGCACCGTGTTGTCAACAAAGGCAGCAGGAAAAACAGATCCTTGGAAACTGTGGACAATCTGATAAAGTCTTTACATTTAAAACAGCCACTGGAAACAAAAGCAGCATTCAATAGTAAAGGTGGATGTTAAATACTCTTATCCTGATCTTATTTAGCTAAAGTTTAACCCCTGACAGGCACGACACAAACACACACTAGAAATCAAGCACAGTGAGCAACTGAAAGCTTTTCAGTTCCAACTGATACATACCTGCGAAGGTCGATGCACTGCATCACCCTCCCAAAGGTGCCTTCCCCCAAAGTGCTGGCAATCTCATCTGCAACACAACACAGAGAGAAAAGGAAGAGAGAGGGAGGGCGGGGAAAGAAAGAACAAAAGCATTAGACATGTGGACTTAAGCAGGAATACATAATGCAAAAGTGTAGACAGGCGTATCAATTCTAGCGCCCATCCCCTTTTCAAATGGCTGCCTATTCAATCTGGCAGGCTTGAAACACTTTGACATAATCTATGATAATTGAATGCATCGCACTATGATGCATGTGAAGAAATGACCAATTTGCAGTCATCGGAAATAAGGGCACCTCTTTTCAAGATGTGTCCGTCTTTGCCCAAAAGGACACAGAGGTATTAAAAGCTGGAAACATCATTAAAATTTCTAAAACATTGCATGATGCTGAAAATGACAAAAGTGTTAAATTTACGGTCTAATTGGGTGCTGGTCGTTCTAGGAAAATACTAAGTGATGTGCATGTTAGATGTCTACTAAAAAAAGAAAAGAAAATCCCTGAAACCCGCATAGAAGAAAATAGCTATCTTAAGTTACAGATTTAGAACTGTAACTGAATTATTAATCTGAAACGCAACAGAGACAAACGGCTGCAAATGGGAATCTATGTTTAGGAAACCTGTGAAACATAGAAAATGCTCCACAGCTTAAAATCCTAGAACAAATGGAGAAGGTATCTAAAATCCCTCTCAAAATCTTCAACATTCGTGCAATCCACCCTGCTATTTCAGCTGGAGCGGAGAGCATTCTAGCAAGGCATCATCATCATCAGGCACTCCCATGTCATGTAAATGCTCTATGCTTTAATACTCATATGGAGAATGGTTACGATAGAGTAGTGGCAGTGAGTACATCTCTCTTGCAGGACGTCCCCACTCCGACAGATCAGGTGCCCTTCCTCGTCGTCCCTCACACTCAGTGCCCGCGTCCGGCTGTCGCTCCGCTGTTTTCACACCCAAACCACCATCAGCAGGTCACGACACGACCGGAGGGAACAGGGGGTTTTCAGGGGCAGCCGCAGCCATGGCGTCAGGCCGCACAGGTAGACGAGGAGGGAAGAGGAGGGTGGTGTTGGTGGTAGTTGTGGTTGTAGGAGGGTTTGGTGGTCATGGGGCGATTCACGCATGACACCACGTGAAGGAAATATATAACGATAGGGATATAGTGCAAGGGAACAAGTCAAAGATTACATGTTGTCCTCTGCTCCTCTCCTCCCTCTATCTTTAAACCACAGCTGCTTACAAACAAGGAAGCAACTGGCATATCCATTCATCAACGCAAAAAACAGCAATATAACTAATTCAAAACTTATCAAGTAGACTTTTCAGATTAAAGAAGATGGAAAATAAAATGAAAACCCCTTGCTCACTTAAATTTATACTACTTAATACACATGTGTGGTTAAATACAACCGTCACAAAAATGCATTTTATCAAATCAAAGTGTCAATAAATTCTATCAAAAAATCTGCATTATATTTCAATCTAAATTTTGCACAGTGTTTGGTAGAACATTTTCACTTTTTTCCAGCCTATCTGCACTAAAGTTCACAATTGGCCAACCAACTGTTACCACAGGCATTTAGGCCTTTTACAAAAGAACTGACAACATACAATATAACATTTTATGAAAGGTAGGGCCACAGACACAAATTAAGTGTGACCAGATGTTACTAGGCTTTTCAAAAATCAAAAGTTAGGAAAGCTGTGATGGGCGTGTTTCTGAAGAGCATCAAGAATTATTGGTTGATCATTAATGAACTACTGAAAACGTATTTGCATAAAAATGAAAATGCTCTGCCAAAAATAAATGCCAATTTAAGCAAACCTAAACCCACCTAAACAAAAAATTAAACAAAACCCCTCTGAAAAAACGAAAACAAATCATAAAGATTGTACTACTTACCAATTCCTGGGGCTGTGGAGAAGAAATGGTTAGAGAAAGACAGAGACAGAAAGAGCTGAGTGGAAGAGACAGAGATGGAAGGAGAGAGGATGAGGAGAGTTAAAACACAATCTCGGGACTGGCTGTACTCACCGAGGAGGATGGGCTATAGGACCTGGTTCTACGCCGCCTTCGTTTGTGCTTACGCCTGCTGCCTTTCCGCCGGTACGACTCTTCCCGTTCGCGCTCCCTCTCGCGGCCACGTCGGTAGTCGTACACGTTTGGGGAGAAGTCGCGTGGATAGTAGCTTTCAGCTGCTCCATGTGGCTCCCTTTCTCTCTCGCGGTCTTGATCTCGGCCCTGATCCAAGCGTCTGTATCCCTCGCAGTATCTGCGGTCAAATGGCCGGTGCTCCGTAGAGCGATTGTCAAAGCTACGACTGAATCAGAGGACAGAGAGGCATACATTGAAACCTAAAGACTGACAATCAACCAAACCCCCCAAAAAAGATCTGCAGAGATGGTACATGTGGTAGAAAATTACTGAAACATAAACATACCTCCTTGATCGTACAAAGCTTCCTTCCTGTCTTTGTCCTCGTCCCCTTCTGTCTCGGTCCCGGTCTCTGTCTCTGTCTCTGTCTCTGTCTCTGTCACTGCTGGAGGAGTAAGAAGGCGATCGTCTGTGCCGGTGTCTTCGTCCTCTGTCTCTGTCTCGGTCTCGGTCTCGGTAACGGTCTTGGTAACTGCTTCGGCTATCTCTGTCCGAAGACGAGTACCGTCTAGTGTGAGGCATCTAGAGGATTATTTGGACAAACATAAACATTAAGAATTTTGTAACATGCTATTTAAAAAGTCCATGAAATGCTTGTTGAATTAAAAACTAAAGGGAACAATTGGGGGGCCCTTTTTACATTTACTCCTGTTCACATTTTTCTTCTCGCCAAACAGTCCCATTAGTGGGACAGCTGTTCACTGCCAGACTCTGGCAGTGATTTGTGGGAGTCAATAGGTGGGCAGTTGTAGGACACAAAAATGAACAAATTTGATCCAAAACAAACTGAATAAGCAGCTTCAAAATGTTTGGTACACAAATTCTACTGTAATGTGAAGATAAAAAAAAACTTCACTGTTCAATACAGCTAATTTATCATTGAAGAAAACCACAATACCCCCTTAAATTCCGATCAAATGTGCTAATTAACACACAACAGCTTGGTAAACTAATTTGTTTGTTTTTAATAAAACGTGGTTGTGTAGGAGGCCTACATTTGAATAAAGCCAAGCACAGAAACACACAGTTCAATCAACACAACTTTTACGTGCATCCAGATGAAGCATGCAGTCAATGAATATGTGCAACAAAAAAATAGCTCCAGCTAGACTGTTAGCTAGGCCTCCCTCCAACAATGTGAACAGAGAAGCGTGATGATCAAAAAGCATTTTAATAATAACCCTGTTGCATGATCCTATTTAACTATTTCTCACCAGCAGACTGAGGAACAGTGTTTTCCCCCAGGCCATCAGACTTTTAAATAGATAATTCATACCACACCTTCTCACACAAAAATATATCTTATACTGTATATACTGTATATGTTCTTAATGTATATGTTCTTAATATGCCTGTATATATTCTTAATATGCCCTTGTACAAAGTATTTCCTTTTATAATTGTAATATAACTTATTATTTTTAATGGAGCTTCCCAGCAAAAACATTTCACACGATTGTACCTGTATAACCGGCGTGACAATACACATCCTGAATCTTGAATATTAACAAACCAACCACAGGTTTGCATAACTGCCAACTACAGCTACAGTTGCTTTCAAACGATTGTAAACAATAAACGTTAATTGACTATAACATCATTATCGTGATTTTGCTGTCGCTGCTCCTAAACTATAGAACAAGTTACCCCCTGATATATGCACTGTCACTGACCTAGTACTTTTTAAATCTAAACTCAAGACTTCTTTTTTATTTAGATTGGCTTCTAATACCTAGTAGCCCTGTGACATTTTTCCTGTGCTTTTTATGTACCTTTTTATTATTTTATTATATGTTGTGTTTTTATTCCTGTTATTTCTTGATGTTAATGTAAAGCACTTTGGGTACCTTTTGGTTATTGTAAAGGGCTATACAAATAAATGTTAATTGATTGATTGATTTTTTTTGATTGATTATCATTACACGACTACTGATTAAGCCAGTGTCAGTTATAAATAAGCTATATTATTAAACACCAACATATTAACCCGCAAAAAAAATAGCTTTAAACACGAACCAGCAAATAAGCAAATAAGTCATGAAATAATAATAAGAAGGAGAAGAGAACATTTTTTAAAAAAAAACATATATATATATATATATGTATATATATATATATATATATAAATATATATATTTATACATATATAAATAAATATATATATACACACATATACATATATATATATATATACACACATACATACATACATACATACATACATACATACACACACAATTCACAATTCACCAATTAAATGTGATGGATGATTAATCTAGCTACTTTAGCTGATTACTTTAGCTAGATAGCTGATTAATTTAGCTACTTTAGTTAGCTGTCAGTTATAAATAAGCTAATTAAAGACATAACAAACCAGCAGTTCATAACAACAGTTATGCTTCTACAAGCTAATCCTACCATGTTAAATGCGTTAGTGACACTACCATTAACACTGTTCATTTCAGTAACATGTCACTATATTTGTATTATTAAACACCAACATATTAACCTGCAAAAAAACAGCTTTAAACATGAACCAGCAAATAAGCAAATAAGTCATGAAATAATAAGAAGGAGAAGAGAAAAAAATAATAATAATTTAAAATATATATATATATACATACCTACATACACACACATATACACATATATATACATATATAGATAGATATAGATATATAGATAGATAGATATACATACATACATACATACATACACATACATACACATATATACACAGACATATATACACATACATACACACAATTCACCAATTAAATGTGATAGCTGATTAATTTAGCTACTTTAGTTAGCTGTCAGTTATAAATAAGCTAATTAAAAGACATAACAAATCAGCAGTTTATAACAACAGTTATGCTTATACAAGCTAATCCTACCATGTTAAATGCGTTAGTGACACTGCCATTAATTAATCTCAGTAACACTCAGTACTATCCCTATATGTGTTATTATTAGACACCAACATGTTAACCACTTTAAACAGGAACCAGCTAACTAACTGACTAACTAACTGAGCGACGTACTGAGCTGTTAGCATGCTGCTAGCAACATGTAGCTAATGTAAATACTTTGACCGCCATCTTATCTTAGCTACGTTCAACGGCTAGCTAGCAAAACAAGCTCCTCCAGCTAGCCGTCGTTCTCCGGGACTCGGCTCTCTTAACGGGTACGAAACGGCGTTAAATGCTTTTTACCGTTTTAGCAGCGAGGCCTGTGCGTTTGTCCCACAAGAAATCCGTGATGGCGATCCAGTTTCCCCTCTTTAATGTTGTTGCTAGCCCGACGACTAATGCTGTGTTGTTGCTACTAGCGAGCAGCCAGCAGCCTTCAGTGTTAACAGCTAGTTCTGGTTCAGACTGGTGGTGCTAACGCCTCCCTGCAGCCTCACTGTAATACAGTCCTGTGTGATGAACACAAACAGCCACACAGACGACTCGGTAGAGATATAATACTATATGAACCCTGCAAGCACTCACAACTAGAAATCATTATTTATAACAATAAAAGAAAATGGCATGTTTGCCAAGTTTTGAGATAATATAAAAATGTGACTGATGGTGATATATTTAGCCTGCTTTATAATAAAAATCGCACTTTTTTATAATATGGGACCTTTAATGATGCAATAAAATACAAGTTACATACTATATATATATATATATATATATATATATATATGTTATTTGTATATATGCAATAAAATACAAGTAACATACTATATATATATAAATATAAATGTCACTTGTTACTTGTATATATTCAATAAAATACAAGTAACAATATATATATATCATTCAGTGCAATAAAATACAAGTAACATATATATATATATATAATTCAGTGCAATAAAAAACAAGTATATATATTTATCATTAAAGGTCCCATATTATGTGAGATTTTCATGTCTTTTTATATTATAAAGCAGGTTTAAGTGCTTTATAAATACTGTGAAAGTATTGATATAGCGCTCAATATACGGAGAAATACACACACAGCCCGTATTCAGAAATTGTGCGTTTGAAACAAGCCGTTAGGATTTCTGTCCATTTGTGATGTCACAAATATACAATATTAAGACCCTTGACACAATTTTAAACGTAAACATTATAAATGTGTCCGTTTATTTCAGTCAGAATTTAGCTCATAATTTTGAACACTAAGTCAACTTTTGTCTTTTTAACCTTTTTTTTTTACTAGTTCTGACTTACCGGTATCTCAGAAATTTGAATTACTACCCTTTCATAATTTTAACATTATATCAATAATGTGAACTTAAGTCAAATTAAACTATTTCTTCATTTTTTACTAACTTAGTTGTCAAAATGTTGACTTATCTTGTAATTTGTGCGATTTTAATTTCATTATGTCCAACTTTTCATCTATTTATTTGTTTCCTTATGGAAATGGGCTTCCATAGGTTGCAGTTTTTATGTTCTTGTACATGTAAAGTAGATGCTGCTTTTAGTTCATAATTAAAATGAACTTGATGAAAACAATATTTTTTATTTAAAAACACAAAAACTACAATATAAATACAGTTAAAATAGAATAATACAGTCTCTTCGGCCACTCCAAGGAGGTAGAATCTTCATCGGCACCTATGTGAGTCCCATCACAGCCCCCAGGGAGCAGCGTTGGGCTGTGATGCCATTTTTGGCTTCGTGGCCAGTCGGAATTGCAGATCTGGTGACACACGGGGGGCCCAAACACTCTGAAATGCTCCACAGTGACACAATCTGATACACGCCACAAATATCGAGCATGTCTGATCTGAAGGGATTTTCTCCAGAGGCAATTGCATCGCTCAGTGACAGCAGGGGCATTGAACACAGCAGGTGGCAAGATGTGTGGTACTGCGAGCCCCTATGGAACTTGTAAACACAGTCATATTGGCTATCAGGAGATCTATAATGTAAATACTATAGGTATAAGATATATGTTCTCAACTGGCTCGGCCAGAGGATATCTCAAGTGAAGTGCTCGAGGAAGCCTGAGAAACTTTTTTTCCAGTGGAGCAACTTTCACTGAATGTATGGGTCGCCATCTTGTAACACAGCATCCGGTTCTCTAACACATTCATGGTCCCATCAGCGTGCCGATTTTGATGATTCTGAAGTATACAAGACAGAAGGGAAATACAGAGGAGAAAAGTGAGATATTAGGAACTACTTGAATAATGATTATATTCGTTAAAGAATTTAATTTACCATCGACTTTGGGAGATTTATTATTCTGCCCCTCTTTCTCATTCAACGCCTTCAAACGAATCATGTTTTGCAAGCATGGGGAGCCTCGGTAGATCCACTCCTCACGATTATCCGTCTAAGATTGATGACACACAAACAACTATGAGCCACGCAATATAAACAAATATAACACTGAAAAAAAATAGTTAAAACTGTTTAAAAGAATGACGTTCACAGATACTGACCAAAACAACAACTTGTATCAAGCTGCCGATGATGGTCTTCACATCACACCTCTGCATCACTCCATTAAATTCTGCATTAATTCTCTGTCCAACCTTGTATTGGGTCTGGTGCGGGTAAGGCCACGCCTTCAAATACTCCTTCAAGAAATCCCTGTGGAATCCATCTGGAACATCGTCCAAAGGGTCCGCCACTGTCACAGGGAAAAGAAACAAAGTCGGTCACTCTGCTTATAACACGGTATAATCTGTGTACAACTGTTGGACAGGTGCAAGAACTTGGAGCTATGATTCTATTTTTAGGTCACCTGTTTAAAAATGTATCATAATGCTGCTCCATAGTTTATCATTTCTGTCATAAGCAGGCTAGCCTACTTGCTGATGGCAACAAAAGCCTGTGTCTGAGACAACCAGGTGAAGTGAAGATAAGTCGAGTTGACGACAACTACGCTCGTTACTGTAAATGAAACCGTCATGAGTAAAAAGCCAATACTTTATCAAGACGTGTTTAAGCATGAACATACAACGGTTAAACATGTAGGAAAGTGATATTTGGTAAATGGACTTGGATTTATATAGCACTTTTCTAGTCTTCCGACCACTCAAAGCGCTTTACACTACATGTCAGCATTCACCCATTCACACACACATTCATACACTGATGGCAGAGGCTGCTAAGGTGCCAACTTTGCCCATCAGGATCTAATCTAATACTCATTCACACACCGATGGCTATGCCTTCGGGAGCAATTCGGGGTTAAGTGTCTTGCTCAAGGACACATCGATATGGAGCAGCCGGGGATCGAACCACCGACCTTCCGATTGGTGGACAACCTGCTCTGTCAATAGTCGCTCATCCACCGCCCCTGTTTACACAAGCCTAGCTTGGCTACTGGTTGTTACAGACAAGCTAAAACAAAAGCTGTCTGTATGTAATCTAACAGTTTAACTTAGTTTACCGCGTATCTTGAAATTTGGCAAATTCTTGTAAACTTGGCTGCTGCTGAGGCAAAGCAGCCCCTCCTCTCTCTACCAGCGGTACCTGCAGGCAGTGAATCACATCAGCAGAGGGAGGAGGACAGAGAACAGGATGAATGACTGATGTCTGTGTTCTTCATTCTTTCTTAACTTCACTCGGAATATTATTTATTTTATTGACAATTTAGATTAGTTTCCAGTGAGATATTGTAGTGACTTTGCTGTTGTAAACATTACCATTGCTGCTCTAGAAACAACATTTAGTTATATTTAAAATATTTTAAAAATCTAATGTTCTGAATTTATTCTCTTTTAAAAAATAATATGTTAAAAAGCAATTACTTAGTAATGAAAAAGAACCGACAAGAGCATCTATAAAGAACCGAACCGATACGGAGAATCGATAAGAGCGACGGTAAAATCCTAACGATACCCATCCCTAGTTGAGATGCTGCACGTGCGCTGTTGTCAGTAAGCTTGTGCTTTCAAACAGCTTTCAAACTTGACCAAATGTATCTAACTTTCAGACCAGACGACCTTGTGTCTGTAATAAATCTTTCAAACAGTCTCGTCTGTGAATGGAAACACCCAAACTTACATGGTCTGCACACCAGGCGAAGTAAAGGTAAGCCAACATAGACCGGCGTGTGATCATCTCTGAAGACCAGGAGCCTGGAGAATGAAAACACGTTTTTAAATCAAACCAGACTTGGGTTAAAGCAACTGCATTTTTATCTAGGAAACTGGGATCAAATTCACGTTTTAAACTGACTTTATCTTAATAAGTAATCCACACAAACCTCATGCGGTTATTTCTGGTGGGGAGCTCTCCCAGGATACCAGCGCAGAACTGGTACTGGTCAGTTTGACGCTTGACCAGCACACGAGCTCCGACAAACAGCTGCTCCACCTTTGGCATGTAGTCAAAGGCGATGTGGTGACCAGAGACTAGGCTCTTCCCCTTCTCCTCACTATGGATCTTGTATTTCAACCTAGTACCTTTTGCAAAAACAAACAGAACACCTCTAATAAGCAAAGCTCACTTCAAACAACGTCCTATCTCTGCATCGGTAATCTGTGGTGGCTACATTTCATGAGCTAAATCTGCATCTTTGTTGTGGTACTGAAACTCTCTGCAAAAGATAAGCAATGATGCACAAACTTGGCCGGCACTCAAGAACTTTGAGGAAGTTTGTAAATCTGTTGATGAAAGGGCCTTACATTATGGGCCTACAACTAAATCCCGCAAATAGTGCAGCGTTTACATTTGATAACGTTTACATCTACGCTGGGAAATTCCAATCATTTTCTTTGGGTTAAAACAAGTAACGTTACTTAACCTTTGCAAACTGCCTCCCTGTTTGTCCAGGAACCACAGAGGACGACAGGCAGTCAGCACAGTTTAATTATTATGATTAGACTTGATTAAAATGGTAAAATAATGAGTGTTAAACAAGCATTTACACCGAAGACAGTAGGCTTTGCGAACATGCTACTCGTTTTTGGTGGACAAAAACAGCTCAGTGTGGATGACCAAAACAAAAGGAAAAAAAGATACGTTTTGCAAATATATTTGAACTCGTGTGGACCTTGCCTCAGTCACAGGTTACACATGAGAGTACTTCCAAACTATTGATCAAAATGTATTTTATACATTTAATCCTAAAAACGTACTACGGTTTGTTTGCTCTGCTAGAATCCTGGTTACTCAACGAGCCAAAGTTGGGTGTGAGAAGACCGAGATGTGATTTTTAGCAATATTTTAGGCTGCTTTACTCTTACTACACATTTTATGTACACTATTATGATGACCACTGGTACGACGGGCGGTGTGCTGTGGTTGACTGTATGTAATCACTATGTTATTTTGTATTTTCTTAACAGCAGATACTGTATGTGTCCAAGACAAATTTCCTTTGGGACAATAAAGTCTATCTTATCTTATGTAGATACACACCGAACATGGGACTGGATAGACTGCTCTAGTACTTAATGGAGTTTTTACACATTTTAAATGATTTTACTTGTTTTAACACGCCTGTGATCAATTTCATTTCACCACAAATTTTTGACGCTTGTTCTCTGTGAAGAGTTTGAGTTATGATATGAACCATATTTAATTGATTCCACAGATGTGACGAGCAGATCTTTTTTTTTTTTTTTTCTTACCCTTTGTAATTATTTTCGTGATTTTCCCCTGCTGCCAGTTCATGGCCCTCTGTCTGGCCAGGACAGTCATGTCCACCTTGAGCTCTTCGTGTAGCACGCTAGGAGGGGTCTTGGTAGCTTCTACAGGGGTTTGGCGAAGAGTAGTTACGCACACAGGGTTTACTGCTGTCAGTGGAAAAGGAACACAATATGTTAATAATATCAACAATGATGCACTTGAGGTACATTAATTACTAGTCGTAGACATTTTCTCCTATATACTTATTTTAAAATGTAAAGAATAAAAGTTGCATTCAAAACGTGATCTAAATATCCACCAACCCAGTCACATTTAAAACAGACAAACGGGCATTGTGTACGTTATGGATTCAGTTAATTGCCATTGGTCCAATAACATGGAACTGTCTCCTAATTTAGGTTGCAAAGCATTAAACAGAAAAGTGTCTGGTTATAGTTAAAGTGTTCCTGTATCTCATTCTCTACTATACTGTTATTTGTTGTTGTTTGATAGGAAAATATCAGAGGCCTGTACTACGAAGCGAGTTATCTGGCTTAACTAACCCTAACAATCGCGATCCCGCTTTACGGTCATACGAAGGTGGTTATCAGCTCAGTAAATCAACCCAGGGTTTCTCAATCTGGCTATGAGCGCATTCACACAAAAAGGGCGGTATTTCAGCATGTGACCAATCACAGACACGGAAAAGTCTACTGTCAGCACAGCGGCATATTTTACAAACCAAGAGCGAACTATAAAACACGAAGAAGTTAAACATGTAATCCAGACTGAAAGTAACACAACTGAAGCTGGCAAATGCAGGAAGGACAGCTGGCAAAAGAAAAAACTGCCGATGTGTGAATGCATAAATTTATCAATTTAACGGAATACTCAAAAGTCATTCAAGTCGTGTTTAGAAGTGAACCACCGTGGTAGGACGGGACACCCAGGATTAACCCTGAAGTTACCTCGCTAACTCCAAATCCTGCTTCGTAGTACAGACCTCAGTTCCCTCTCAAAATCAGCGGAGGAATAAACCAAAGCCTAAGACTAAAGCTAAGCTGAGGATCTCCACAGAAATTCATGAACAAAGAAGTTTTGAGTGGTAGGGGTGTTCATAGTTTTGTGGACATTACCGTTGGTTTTTGCTGGCGGTGTTAATGTTTTCGTTACGTTGCACATAGCATTGCCATTTGTACCGGCTGGCGGTGTTGATGCTTCCGTTACGTTGCTCTGAGCATCAGTGCTTGTGCTAGCTTGTGTAGTTGTGTGACTCGCAGGTTTTTGATTCCGATGATTTATTTTTCTCCTCTTGTTTGACCCACTGTTATTACTTGAGAGGGAATAATCAGAATCACTTGAGTCATCTTGTGGTTCCCACTGCACATCAGAGCCCGAATGTGAGGATTCATCTTCACTGTCGGGATTCAGAGGCGTCGGCAAAGTCGGAGGATTCGGAGGCGTTGAAGGACGTAAAGATCTGATCTTGCGTGAAGAAAGTCTGGTCAAGACCACCACTGGTTTTCTCTTTAGACCGATTATTTTACTATTATCTCTATGGCGGTTCTCACTGTACTGCAGCTTTGGTATCAGAGGAGTAGGGCCATTAGTAGTTTGAGGACTGGGGACTGTATTTCCTACAAAAGAAAAAAAAGCAAAGGTCAAAGAAACAAACTAAAATAAGCCAGTTTGCATTGTTGAAAATGA
>CAKAOI010051866.1:0-47952 GCA_916701655.1 Sebastiscus albofasciatus
GTGGAGTAGAGATGTGTACTCTCCTCTTTATAACACTCTCACAATTTATTTACACTGACAACTTTCATTTTATAGATCTGATATTAAATTACTGTAAACATACACATCTTTCTATTTTGCTGTCTTGTAATTGTGTTTTCCAGATGATTCCTCCATCACCTACAGTATATTATAATGAAAGAATCATGCTTTGTGTCTTTCACGAAAACTCCCGCCTTGGTATCCAGCGAACAAATAACACTTATTATCAGGAGACTAATTAAAGCATAAAAATAACATGAAAAAAGAAGAAGAAGGAGGAAGTGTTGTTCCTTACCTGAGCAGATCAATTTCATCAGCATGAACCCCTGTTCACAGTGTTTCCTATTGGCACATCTCAACAGGCAGGAAGCCAACTTTAACTGGTCTCGACCACACAGCGCTGCTATATATGTAACTACAGAGAGAGAGAGGGAGAGAGAGACAATGTGAGGAGCAGGGGAAGAAAACAAACAGCAGGCAGGTTGATGGAGAACGAGAGAAAGAAATGAAGAGAGAGAGAGAGAAGCTGTGTTGTTTTACCAGGAGAGGGAGAGAGACTGATGTTCGAGTCACAACCTCCAAGCCCGGCTGTTTATAAAGCCCCAGGCAGTGTGTGTGTGCATGTGTGTGTGTGTGAGGCAGTCAAGTGGCCACCCACGCCACCCTGTGTGTGAATGTGTGTGTGTGTGTGTGTGTGTGTTCATTGCTCTTTCCGGGGAACATGCATGGCCACAGGGTTCAGATGTACCGATCAATACCTGAACCACGCACACACGCACACACACAAATACATATACGCAAAATACTACTGCTTTACTCCAGTCAAGTCACTTTCGTTGACTTAACGGCCACAGGTATCGCTGTTAACAAGACATTTCTGATTCTTACCAACAGTCCCTTTAATAGGTTACCTTCATTATGAGGCTCAAATATGTTTTGCGGCTCCAGACGGAGTTCTTTCAATTTGTTTGGCCAAAAAAATGTCTCTTTTGATAGTAAAGGTTGCCGACCCGTGCACTATACTGTTCATCAAGTTGTCTGCCGTGACATTGTACAAGCCACATCCTCCATGCTGCCCTGTCCTCTAATTGTACCCAAAGCTCTGATTTGCAGTTCTGCTGAATTCATGCTAAAGTTATTTTGTTGTTTCTCTCTTATTTTCTAATGAACACATTTGTCTTATTAGTAGGGCTGTCAAAGTTATTGTGATAACGTGTTAATGCAAATTCGTTTTAACTTCGCTAATTTCTTTAATGCATTAATGATTAAGGCAACTTGCAATTATCAGGTTGTAGTGAGCTCAGTTCTAAAGCTAGTGTGGAGATACTGGCATCATAGTAAACTAGAAAACCTGATGAATCCATCGGTACCAACCAGGTCAGACTAGCTGGTCATGAAGGAGGTTAAATAACGCTCCAAACTGTCATATCCATTTCAAAGGGGTCCCTTGACCTCTGACCTCCAGATCAGTGAATGTAAATGGGTTCTCTGGGTACCCACGAGTCTCCCCTTTACAGACATGCACACTTTATGATAATTACATGCAGTTTGGGGCAAGTCATAGTCAAGTCAGCACACTGACACACTGACAGCTGTTGTTGCCTGTTGGGCTGCAGTTTGACATGTTATGATTGGAGCATATTGTTTAATGCTAAAGGCAGTACCTGTGAGGGTTTCTGGACAATATCTGTCATTGATTTGTGTTGTTAATTGATTTCCAATAATAAATATATACATACATTTGCATAAGGCAGCATATTTGCCCACTACCATGTTGATAAGAGTTTTAAATACTTGACAAATCTCCCTTTAAGGTTCATTTAGAACAGATAAAAATGTGGGATTAATTTGAGATTAATCCCGATTAACTGTGGACAATCATGCAATTAATTGCGATTAAATATTTTAATTGATTGACAGCGCTACTTATTAGAGATCAGGCCTATAAAGCGACATATTTAGAACTTGTGTATGGTGTAGTGGGTCTCTACAAATAGAACTGAGTTGAGTAAACTCGTTGTCACTGTCGAGTCCTGGCGATGAGATGTCATGCTGCACTTCCTCTAATTCTGATAAATCATGAATGCTGTGTAAAATCTAATCCCTCACTTCCTGTGTGTACAGGGGCGTGTGTGTGTGTGTGTGTGTGTGTGTGTGTGTGTGTGTGTGTGTGTGTGTGTGTGTGTGTGTGTGTGTGTGTGTGTGTGTGTGTGTGTGTGTGTGTGTGTGTGACTCATGTGAACCTACGATGCATTCTGCTTTGTTGTTACATAACTGTTCCAGAGCTCACACAGACAGATATTACAGACAACACACTTTGGCAGCTAGACTGAACTATCTCTCTCCCTCACACACACACACACACACACACACACACACACACACACACACACACACACTCACACACACAGTGGGTTGTTCTCACCCCAGTCATGTACTGTGTGTGTGTGTGATTGTGTGAAGGAGAGAAATAACAGAACTCAAAGGATTTGTGTCAACTCCAACAACCCGACAGCAGTGCAATGCAGGAAGAAGTGAAACTAAAGGGGAGCAGCTACAGCATGAGACAAACACACCATCTAAATTACAGTAAATGAGAGCTAAAAAAAAAACATAAAATCAAACTAGAAAGGAGCTCTCAGTGGAGTGGAGTTCTCTGCCAGGTGCATCTTCCTCTCCCCTCCCAAACAAAGAGTTGAATCTCACTCAGTTGTCCCTCCCGGCTCCGTTACAGTCGAGATGGCGGCAAAGATAACAAAAAACATGGATTTATTCATCTCATATCGTGCCTAACTTTAGTGCATCATAACATATCAGGTAAGGGTATTAATACGCAGATGCTCCAGTTCAAAATGAGACCAAACTCTTCTGTAGATGTCAGTTTTTGAGCTTCGACAAAGGCCAGAATGTGGCCCGCAACAGACTGGGTAAGGCTGGTTTTAGCAGATTGTAATGCCTTCTGCTGCTGAAGCAGTTGTTGACTTGTGGACCCTACCTGCCGGTTAAGAGGAACGAGGAGTCAGCAGTCAATGACGGTATAAAACAGTCAATAAAATAACCTTAACCATGAGACGTCTTTGAACATACCGTCATAAATGAGCAGAAATATTAGGCTGATGGGTCCAGTAGTATGTGAGATTATCTGCAGACAGACAGATATAAACACTACCCAACACATATTCTGGGTTGTGTTGTGTTGTGTTGTGTTGTGTGGTAACATGGTACAGTACTCAGGGTTTTGTGGTAATTATTGACTTATTGTCAGGTTGTTAGTCTTTAACCTCTACAGCCCTTTAGGGTGCTGGAAGGTTTGTGGTTCGCCTTGACAGACAGACCCAACATAAATCTGTAATAGCTCCACAACTAGCAGGTCTATCTGCATGATCTTGGTCTCTATGGAGAGGTAAGACCTCAGAGAATTCATCCCCAGTGTCAGTAACATTGTGGCTGTTACTATGCCAGAGTAAACTGTGATGAACCAAAGGAAATATTTACATTTGTATCCTCTCCTAAAATGAGATGAATTAATTCAGCAACTCCTCGACTACAACTGTGCCAAAGCAGATATAAATAACACAAAGATTACCTATGGACTTTACCTTTGGATACCCAAATGGGTTTTCTACCTCTTGAAATAGAATGTCTATACAATACTACTGATATCTATTGAGAAATTTAAAATTGTTTATCAAGGAGAGCCTTTATAACCAAATGCACTATAATCCTTGTGTTTTGAGACAATGGATAAAGCTGTTGTATTATGAGATGTTAGGATTGTTTATGATTTTATTCATGAAGTATTAACCAGGCAAGTTAATCGCGACATACATATTACTTATAAACAGCATGGCAAGAGGTAAAATGGACAAATGATGAAGACAAAACGGCAAACTGAACAACACACAACAGCTACTAAAGAAGACACACCTGAATAACAAATAAAACCTCCAACCTGCAGCTCAGATATACAGTAAAACAAACTGCGTTGATTTCCAGGAAGAATAAGAGCCGGGGTGTTCAGGAGGATTTTTATAGACTTGAATGCAGTTTTAAAATAGGAATGATGTCATTTCTCTGCTGACTTGCGTTGCTTATAGTTGCCAACAGGAGGCTACTGCCAATTTCTGAAAAAATCACGTATAAATGTCCTCAGAGAGAGTTTGGTTGGAGATAAAAAGGCTTCTGAAAAATCTAACTGGATAGAGACAGCAGAGTGAATACTGTACATTACATTTCACATGCAATCACAGAATCTCTGCTGCTAGTCTGCATGTAAGACAAACGCACGTCTGGAGATCAGACTGCACACGCCTGACGACAAACAAGATGAGAGTGATTTCTGTTCTCTCTAAGTAGAGGTTGCGGTTGAGGAGGAGACTGTTGGTACAAAACAGGGTATAAACTGCAATCAATGTTGGTTTCATTAATCCATGCAGGAGACCTTTCCCTAACCTTTACCAAGTAGTTTTAGTTGACGAGACTTAACCAAGTAACTTGTCAAGTTGCCTCTCATTTCTCAGGTGTTACACCAGCGCTGGTCGCAAAACAGCTCTAGATACTGAGCAGAGCTTGTAATACTCATCCCAGCTCGTCACATACTGACGCTTCGTCAGACCCCTCGGCGTCACTTTTCGGTCACAGTAAACACGAGCGTAATGTTGTGAAGTGAACAAAAACACTTTCTTAGGATTAGGCAATAAAACCACTAATGCCGGACACACACTACACGAGCATCAAGACGACTTTAGTCCCGATTCCTCCCGACAATCATCAGCAAAGCCTTGATTGTTTGATGGTTCTAAAGCTGATCTTTCCAGATGTTCCTGTGGTGTGAGGTATGTTAAGAGTGTTTTTTACATCCCCTGTTCGGCTAGGAAGTCCATCCTGGACGCACCAATTTCAAATCCTAAATATTAAACATCAGTATTTCCGATGGGATATCTTGTTATGTGTGGGGAACCCAGAGGACAGACGATGACGCAGTCACGTTGGAAAGAACGATAGCCAATAGGGAACCAAGCTGAGTGAAGAAGGAAGGACAACCACCGCTATCATGGCGGCCGCGGCTAATGTATGAGCTAATGCTAAACGTGAAGCATAAAGTAGTAGTGAGATGGAGCTCAGAGATGGAGGACCAACTTGTTGATTTGTGGCAACGACGCAAGTGTTTATTTAACGTGTCTCCATGACTTCATCCGTCCATCCTTTGTGAATTTTCAGCACAAAGTAAAAACTATCATCTCTAATTCTTCCTGCCCGTCGTCCGCCATGTTTGTTTACACTAAAGTCAAGTTTGAGTGCAAGATATTTTGTGAGATTTTGTTTTTTTTTAGTCGGGACTCTTGTTGTTCATGAATCTTGTTTTTTCCCAAATCGTTGGTCTCCAAACACTACAGGAACAAAACTGTTAAGTTTAACATATCATGTATTTATGTGTGGCCTCTCACATTTCAACATCTGTTAAGACTGTAAAAAATCTTTTAGTGTGGACTAGCCTTCAGTTAGGTTTAGGAAAAAAAAACAAAATACGTTGTGAACACGGCACATGAACGAACAGCTGATTGTAATGTGACAGACGGGACACAAACAGCGGTCTCCTGGATGAAAGCCTTGTGTTTACCCGGTGCGTCTCATACTGACGCCAAAGGGTGCCTTAAAGCGTCGGTATCGAACACCGACAGCCGTGATAAAGCGTCGATATTTGACGCCCTGGCAATGAGAACGGGCTGATTAGGGACGGGACCAGTCAGAGACAGAGGAACTGAGGGAGTCAGGTATCGCCTGTAGCCACACAGCAGCACTCCATCATTTCTTCATCTTTCTTTCCTGGTATTTCCTCCCTCTTTGCCCCTCTCTCCCTCCTCTCATCCATCTCCTCCCAGCTCTCTCTGACAGTCTATTTGGCCCACACAGCCCTGTCATCCATTCAACACGTCAGTCCCGGCGACGGCACCGATCTCACACTGACTAGTGTTTGTAGCCGTGCAGCAGGTGGGACCCGCTGGTTATAGAGCGTCCGTACCATCGCTGAGAGCCCCCGTGGTTTCAACTCCCATGACAGCCGGGTCACAGAGTCGACCCCACGGCGAGAAGATCAGAGGTTCAGTCCTCGTGGAACAGAGCGTTCTTCTCTTGGTGCAAGGTTTATCACGCAATCGGCATTTACTCGACTGTATTTAAGAGGTTGTTGGTTTGGTTTTGTTGGATTGTTTGTCGGTAGGATTACAGAAAGACTACCGGCCTGCTTTTCATGAAACTCGAGTGTATCCGAATCACAGGGTGGAAACACATTTTTCACTTATTGGAACGACCTTGGCGGAGGTCTGCTGCTCTCCGAGCGCCCTTAGCTTATTTACAGTTTTGGTTATCATGACTCTTAGTGTTTAAAAGATTTTACTCATATAGCTCAGGGGGATGTGGGGGCTTGGCTTTACAACCACATGAACCATCAGTCCGACTTTAAACTAGTTGCCAAGGAAACAATAACAAGTGTAAAAACAATGTGGAGCCATTTAATACTGTATGTTCATTTCTATTGTCAGTTGCATTAATGCTTGTATGTGCAATTACCATAAGTACAGTTGGTTAAAGGTGAACTAAGAAGTAAACAAATATTTACAACAAACATTTTGGGGAACAATGATAATAATAATAATTTCAAACTTCCCTTTTATTTCCTTTTGTCACGTCCTGCATGATTTAGTTCTTAAAGAACATGGCTGCTGCTTCATCCTCCCTAGATTATTTGGATGCAAACAGAACAATATCAACGTATACACTAGGGGTGTAACGATACGTTTTTACAATGATACGATACGTATCACTTTCCATGGTCCCGATACGATTCAAGAACGGTATTTGGTTCATATAGAGTGATATGATGCGATGCGATACGACACGATATGATGCGATTCAAGGACGATATTTGGCTCATCTAGAGCGTTAAGATACAATACGATACGATTCAAGGATAATATTTGGCTCATCTAGAGCGATGCGATATGATGCGATTCTAGAGCGATACGATACGATGCGATACGATACGATGCGATGCGATACGATACGATGCGATACGATACGATGCGATACGATACGATGCGATACGCTACGATTCTAGAGCGATACATTACGATGCAGTAACTTTTTTTTTGCCAAAAATTAAATCCGTGTGACTGTGAAATAAACAAAATATTTCCGCACGCTGGATCTCAAACGCAGCTTGAAAATCTGTCGCTCGTCTGGATCTTCCTCGCCATCAGCCATGCTTCATTTTGCTGTCGTCTTTCTGAGATTGGCGCTGCTGGCGCATGTCGATGACGTCATACACAGTGAGAGTGAACCGGAGTAACGTTTAACATTTCTTTACAATTAAAAGTGCTAAAAAATACATCCATATAACATCCATATAAATTCTTAGTATCGATACAATCCATTATTTACCTTGCAAATCGATTTTAGATCGATATACATCCCCCTTGAAGGACAACCTGCCGAGTACCTATCGATGTAGTTGGATCGTAGGAATATAAATCGATGTAGTTGATGAATCGTTGCTCCCCTAGTATACACCTTGTTTGTTTGTTAAAATTGCACCAAGCCAAAGCCTGTTACAGGCACTCCTCCTCACACTATACACTATTTGCATTTACAGAATCTGCACGAAAGATCTCATATATCAACCTGATCTTATGGGAATGCGTATAAATAGCACGGCATTACCAGGACATTCTGCATGTCATGAGGATGCATTTTAGCCTTTCTGCTTGTCATTTGAACGAGTGTCATTTTTATGCCATGCAAAGCATCATGGATGGACTTAAAATAAGTACGTAAACTTAGTAAAATACGTACAGAAACAACAAAACAAAAGTCACAAACTCCACTGTCGTAACTTAAAAATAACTCAACAACACTTTGGGACACGAACACCGGTCCTGTGTTTGTTGGATGCATCCATGCACCATCACTTTGTATTCTACATTACTAGCTCCTGCAGATACCGTGTCATTCATACACCTTTTATCCTGCATGTATCCAGCCTTATAGCATATTGAACGTGTTACACTTTAAAGAGTCAAACATGTTGCATAAATCTGTAAGTGTCAGACTGAAGTCAAAGGGCTTTTTGTAGCGTTGACCTTCATAGCCGAGTGGAGAGAGAAAGCCACTTAGATAACACATGGGAGGGCTTTGATATCCTCTGGGGAGCCCGTCACTAAGATGGTATGTAGTCCTGACACTGGGAGGGGGGGCTCTTTAGACCAAACTGTCCACCGCTGTCACACATATTCAAACTGGAAATGTGGCTTCTGTCTTTTCTTGCTATGCCTTTTATTTTTGCCATCCTATCCAGTTCATGTATTCTGTTTTTATCTTGACCCACATGGTTTCATTACGTCACATGCACCTGTTTGGATTCCCTCTCTCTCTCTCTCTCTCTCTCTCTCTCTCTCTCTCTCTCTTTATAGGTCCTAAACAACTTTTATATAACTCTATAACACATGCATGCTGATCTGCTATGAAAACATTTGGCCAGCGTTCCTCTCTTCTGCACTCTTACTGTACTTCACTGCTGAAACCAGAGAGTTAAAGTGTGTGGGAGGAAAGCCTGGGAGGGAAAGCTGAGATGAGCCGATCCAAAAAATCACTACAACCCGCCTACTAAAGCCCTGCAGGGACCTACAGTGTGTTTGCAATAGTAAATTTCCTATATATGTTACTTTTAATTGCCTCTAACGGTGCCGCTGTGAAATTAAGTGTAGAGAGTTTTTGTATTTATATTGACTTTAATGATTTTGTCTCCTTCCTGTGTCACCTTGTCCATCAGTAATAGCCTGCAGGTGATCACCTGGGTTGAGATCTGATGACTGTAAAGGACATTTAATACTCATCATGACTCCTCACGCGTTGCATGCATCTGTATCTCTGCCCTCATTTATTCAGGTCGCTCCAGTGGTGAAAGAAGTATTTAGATACTTTAGGTAAAAATATTAGAGCAGGTCAAAGTACAAAAGTGTAGTCAGCAAAATGTCCTTCAAATATTGATATAATGTCTTTGTAATAATGTCTTGTCAGTGGTATGTCCATTATTAGATTATTATTACTGATGCATTCACGCTTAAGCAGCATTTTCATGTTGCAGCAGGTTGAAGTCATTTTACTTGATTTACAATCTGTAAGAATACAACGTAAGCTGATTGTGTTTTTAAAAATATGAAAAAATAACCAGTAATTATGGCAGTCAGATACATTTGATGGTAGTAATAAAGTATAATATTTACCTTTGAATTAGGTTCTTTAATTGTCATTTGTCAATTCATTGGTAATGAAAATCTTTGGTCTCAGTTTAGTTTCAACAATGCTCTTAAATTAATTATATATATATATACACACACACACATATATATATATATATAAAGGGGAAATCACAAAAGTAAAAGTAACAACAAAATAATAATCTGAGGCACAAAATAGTGCAGTTAAAATAAATATAAACATAAGTAAATATAAAATAGTAATGTAAATGTAATGTTGTGGAAGACAGTATTTCAGGAAAACTGATTATAAACAGGATGTAGTATGTACAGTATATACAGTACATGATGAGAAGTAATATATGTACACAGAGGTGTAAACAGGATGTAGTAATAATGATAAGTACTTAAAGTATATATATATATATACAGAGGTATAGACAGTAATATAGTATGTAATAATAGTAGTAGAGTGAACGTAGCATAACATTGCAATAAGCTACTCCAGTAGAAATACCTCAAAATTGTACCTAAGTACTTGAGTAAATGTATGTTGACCTACAGTGTTTTACTCTCTCCTGCTGGAGTATTACATAATATCAGTGTGATACTGTAGGAGGTGAAATACTGAGAGTATAACATCAGCATAAAGTCACTCTGAAGCTCCATCACTGGACTAAACCTCCCTATAACTCCCTGTTAGAGTCCATGTACATGATGTGTGTAGTTTAATGATGACCAGAGAGAGAGTTTAGATAGGGATGGATGGAGAGATAGAGAGAGATAGAGAGACAGATGAGCTTCTTACCTGCACAAAATGTAGAAATATGTGTCCAGGAACATGCAGGAGTCCTTTCATCAGCTCCTTAATGTCGCTTCACATCATCACTGAATCACTGACACACTGAATCACTGACAACAGCAGCAACAACATCCCAGTCCAGAGTCCTCCTCTCTCTCTCTCTCTCTCTCTCTCTCTCTCTCTCCCTCTCTCTCTCTCTCTCTCTCTCCCTCTCTCTCTCTCTCTCCTGGGACTTGTCCCTCCTCCTCAGATCAGAATAGCTCTTCGTTAAACTCTCGGATGAAACGGGAGGTTTTACCGGCTGGATGATGAAGAACACTGAGCAGCAGAGAAGAGCTCCGACCGTCCGAGCAGCAGCAGCAGCATCTTCCTCCTCCGATCGGTCCTCACAACACCTCCACCATCATCATCATCATCACTGTCACCATCCTCCAACACCGCACTGCTCTTATTTATTATGTCTCTTCTTCCTCTATAAACATCCTGCTGTCGACATCATCATCATCACCATTATTAGCTCTCATCTGCTCTCCTCTCATGCATCTTCCTCCTCCTCATCATCATCCTCATCATCCTCGTCGTGTCTCTGTCCCGTGGCTCGTCGGCTCTGCAGCCCAGTAAGTGTGTCATGCTCTGGAAGAGGAGAGCATCATCCAGGACAAGCAAGGCATCCTACAGTCTGCAGACGGTGAGACAGAATAACAAACCACTGCTGCTGCTCTCTGAGAGGAACTAATGCAGGAACCAACCTCAGAGCTACAAGTCACTATATATCACTGAACTGTGAACATTAACCTGATTAAACATTTAACTCTTAAGATCACAACTAAACCCCAAAGGGATTAGGAAAGTATTAACCTATAGTCATTAAAGGGACTGTTTGTAACTTTCAGAAATGCTTGTTAACAGCTTCACCTGTGGCCGTTAAGTTAACTAAAGTTAGCGTCCTGTTGCTGGCGCTTGTGTTCGCTCTAAATAGATATGAACGAGCATCGCTCAACACAGTGAGGGACACACGTCAGCTAAAAGCACAATATCACTCTATATTTCAGCTGCTTGGCAGTAATGTTAGCTGACCAGACCAAGGTCTCTCCATGAATCAATGCTGATCCTAGTGTTGGTTTTTCCCGCCTCGGCCTCCCGACCGCGGCCGGAGGGAACGGGAGAGACGCTGGAGTTTTGGTCGGAGACGGTAACGTTTCTCTCTGCGGAGCCCCGTCACTTCACAAGACACGGGAAACCTCTGTTGGTCTGGAGGAGCTGCAGCAGTTATTTCTGACCAAACGTCCACTAAACATTCACTAGATATTCTCAGAGCTAAACTAACTCTTCTGCAGTGTGGAGTGAGCAGCATGAACGTGTAGAGGTGGAGCGAGAACGTGCGCGTTGTGTGAGTGAAGGCAAGCAGGCAGAGGAGCGGTCTGAACAGCGTAGCCACACGCGAGCGCACATGGGACACCGACCCGGTAGATTTATACCTGTAAAAAGTTACAAACAGTCCCTTTAACCATTTTTTATTGCTGGAGAATTGATAAAAATGATCAATAATCCCTCAAAAATACCACATTAAGAGACCAAGCCCTTGAGGAACACCATAGAAAAACCCATGCTGTGATTTGGAATCAAAAACTTTTGACATTTCTGCAATGGTTACATTGTTTGGCGATTGGATGGCGAGCACTTGTTTTGTGTAAACTGCTTGGAAACCCCCTTATTGTCAACCTAGCTAGGAAAGAAAAAATAAAATAAATACATAAAAAGTTAGTAAACTTGTGTTTGGTGGATTATTTCTCTGTTGTTCCAATGCTAATGGTTATTGTATTTTACATGGTTGGAAAGCCTGTTTATTTACCTTCGCAATGATGTCCAACTTGTAAGGATCATGCATTTGTGGGATGAGCAGCACAGCTGATTATGCGGGTAGCGCCCAAGAAAAATTTGCCAAAATGCTCTGCCAGTGGTAGACAGTGTGTTCTCCTTCTATTACGCCACTGTCAGCTGTAATGACAAAATTAATATTCTGTTTACCCTGGTGAGACCCTTAGGAAAATAGTGGTATTGACTGAATATCCAGCGCTACGATAAGCTCCTCTGCGATCGTAAAGGGGTAACATAACACTGAAAATCTTTTAGATAACACGAAGCTACGCTTTCTGTACTCCAACTCAACAAACTCTGCCCATTTCCACCGTGCATGTATTCCTCTATTCCACCGTTGTCTTCCGGTAACGCCACCTCGCCAGATTTCACAACGAGACTTCTCCTTCAGCGAGACTCTTTCCATAATGTCAGACACTTATAACAACAATCAGAGCCTGTCACAGCTAAAACAAGCACTTTTAGTGGAGATAGATGACGGCGTCAGCTTGCCCCAATAGCAACATATAGCAGCCCGTGAGCAGCTGCTGTCTTCAGCATTCTCCCTTAATGCTGGACCAGTTTCAGAAATTGTTGTTGCTTTTAGTCAGTTACACAAAAAAACATGAGAAAATAGAGTCCAGGTTGAAAAATACTAAAGTTACTCTTTAGTGTATTCAGGGTCGTTTTTCCTCACCACATGATTTGGAGCTTTTACTTGCATGGTAGTCTCACTTTTTCATTTAAAAAAAGGATCCATTTTATGTCACTGCATCCAAGGGAACGTTAGCTAGCTAACCGGATGATGTGTCATGATTAAAGTGGTGATATTCAAACATAACGTATCATTACATCTATGCTAATTTACAGTTTATTACTGTTATAATACAAAGCGCCGTGTTTTATTGAATTCAATGGCAGCAGGGTAGCGAGAACAATACAGCACCATGTAGTCTTTTTTATAAATAGAGTACATTACTGGCAGTATTGATGACGGACAATTACTATATACTTAACTTTATACAGTTCCTTTCCTCCGTTACATATCAGATATTCCAGTTATTGTTCTTGATTTAAATTAAAGGTGAGATATCTTAATATGATGCTGTTTGAATGTAAACATGTTGAGTCTGCACAATATCAACGTTTCAGGATCCAAGCCGTGTTTAAGTAGGATACACCGACTTCTAGACTTTATCTAAATCATTTTAAAAGAGGAAAGAAGTGTTCCAATCTCTAATGCTTCCACTGATACCAAATTTATTTATTTATGTATTTATTTATCTATCTATCTGTTTATCTTATTTTGAATGACACTTCTTCAAATTTAGTACTTTTACTTTTGAGATGATGAAAGTCATCATCTGCTGACTGGACATCAGGGAACATTTTCTGTCGGCTTCCTATAATAAATTAATGATTTGCTTCTATTTTACAGATTCCTAAAATCAAAATACATATTTATTATAACGGAGTGCATGTTTTTAATTTAAAATCATCTAAAACCTGTACATGAATAGAACTGAGGGTGTATTTTGTGCTTTAATCCACAGAGTGGCGACAGAGATCTGCCGGTTTTTATCCAGTTGTCAGTTTGGCTTTTTTTTAGGCTGTGCAGTTTTCTCTCTTTGGTGGTTAATAAATTATCTGTTATCTCATTTCTTTCACGCACATAATAAGTATTAGAGATGGTAATTAACATTTTAATTCACTAAGTTAAACTCACAAACAGACCTGTCACATTTAAATTCTTAGGTGGAGAGTTTAGTCAGAAAACTGTTTGTCTTCTGTCTTGTTGAAAAATGTACTTTAAATTCACCTATCTCCCGATTCGATACTATCCCGATACTAGGGTGCAGATTTGATATGTATTGCGATTTGATATTATGATTTATTGAGATTTTTGTTAACTTTTTATCACTAGACCAAGGGAAAAGTTGAATCACACACTTCTAGGGACTTTTATTTTGGAAAATATCTAAATGAGTCCAGTAAAAATGTTTGAGCAGAGATGTCCTGAAGTCAAATATATCAGTCATTGTCAGCAATTATTTATTTAAAATCAAAGAATAAAGACATCATAATAATAATGATAATAATAATAAAGACACCCCGATACGATAATGTTTCCTGTCCGTGACAGAGTTAGCATGCAGCTTTAGCCGAGATGTCTAACTCTGCTTTTCCTGTCAATGTGTGAAACCCAAAATGTTTCCATCCTTTCCTGGATGTGTAGTGTTTACCACGCTGGATTTAACATGTGAGGGTGCAGGTCGTATCCACGATGACCCGCCAACGTTTTAGACTCTCTGAGGTTTGTTTTGGTTGACGGATACGGAACGGATATGACGTCACATTACTCAGACTACCACAATAAAAGCGGTAACTTCCTTCTACCTCCACATAGACTCAAAGTAGCTAGTGACCTAGAATAGAAAGTGAGAAAGACTGCTTATGGCAGACGAGAGGAGAGGTGGATCCAACAAACACAGGACTTTAAACCAGGAGACCGCTGTTCTGATTTTCATTGTGTGTTTCTGCAAGCAGGATACGAGGTTGATATGAAACACATTTATGAAAGGTATTTTTGGTCCAAAATGTCGACATTCAGCATATCCCAAAGTTTGAGTACAATGCCAACATGTTTTTCCGCCGACTGGTTGCCCTTCTACTACTCAAAAGGGGGCAAACATAGAGGATGAGTAGAAGAGGAAGGGGATATCCTCCTCTTCACTTTGTTGTGAAGTATTTACCGTTCACAGACAGGACGTTAGTCAAACAGCTACAGCAACGGTCATTGTTGAAATCACCCTTTGTGTGTGTATATGTTTTCCGTGCTGTAGCACAAAACTCCAACATCTCCCAGCTGATTAGTTACCCGAGCATGTCTCTCTGTTCCCAAACAGGTTCCATCAAACACTCTCAGTGAGATGTTGAACCTCAGCGGTGTCTACATCTGCAACAGCTCCTGCTTTTGTAGCGGCTGTTTAGAACTCCGGTTTGTTTGTCAGTGTGTCAGTGGGATGTTTGATGCAGCTCTGCTTTTGTGATGGTTGACTGCGGTGCTTTTCCAAACCCAGGAATGAGGACCAGGCCTGTTTCCATTGGGCATCCTTACAGGAGGGGTGGTGCTGGTGGTGTATTGGAGTAATCCTGCTCTACCGTGACTTACACGTATGGGGAGCTGAACCACTAAATCTGGAGATGCCATGTCTTACCTTCTTAGCTGTACATGCCACAGCTTTATTTCTGCCTTTTGATGAAGACAAAAACACATCTGCTTCACAGACCAACATGAAACAAAAGAGCCCCAAAGGCAAACCCCTGATAGCACACAGCGTGAGGCCAGAACCTGTGTGTGTGCCGCCGTGTTTGGTCGGTACATGTTTGTGTTCCACCACAGTGAAATATTTGCACAGACAACCCAAAGACAACAGTTATTTCTCCTCCTGCAATAACAATAGTGAGTTTTTATTTATGAGATTTTATCGACAGATGTGGGCAAAGGAAGGAGACGAGTTGGCAGGTTATAGAAACAACACAAGTCTGTCTCTGACAATGGAAGACATTCCTCGTTTTGAACTGGACGGAGAGACTGTTTGAATTCAGTCTTTAAACTTTACAACCCATTTTTAGAAACCTGGTTTCTTGTTTAAAACCAGTTGAAAAGTATTCAGACTACTAGATCCCGAATCCTCCGGGTGTTATGATCGGGAAATATGCATCAAATTGAAATATTTACTGAAATGGTTCATAAAACAGCAGTGTAATATTTTTGCTCTTTATGGGACATCTAGTGTGCAAAATTATATTTTTACTTAGAAGTTTATTTTTTTGGATGCATCATAAACTCAAGATCTGGTTTTTATAGCTGCAGCATCACATTATGAAGGAAATCCAAGGTGATTTGTTTACCATTTTTCTGTATTTCCTCATGACTCGTTCGGGATCACAGTGATCGTGAGAGTATTGATTTATTTATTTTTTATTTGAAAGGTTTTGAGGATTCGAACGTTACATGGGCGCATAACTCACATCTGTACTGAACTTTTGGAACATTGGAAGTACATCTGTGAACTTAAATATCCCAAGCTAAAAGTTTATGATACACTGAGTATGAATGAAGACATATTCTGACAGATGGGAGATGTTTACACATTGCAGTATTTTTAAGATCAACTCCAACTTTTTAAATGTTAACGTCCTCTCAGCCGTTAGCAGAAAGCAGCGACGTAGGTTACCAAAGTGAGCTAATCAATAAGGTTATAAACAAGCCTCCAGGAAGTGCACCGATCGTCGATCCAGACTTTCGTAGTGGCCAAACGGCGGCACTACAGCTTCCGTGTCCGTTACGTCAACTCAGAGGATTATTTATTTTGAGGTGAATCAACTCCCCAGTACGAACACTCTAATAGCCCTTATTTAAATCATTAAGTTTTTAAAGTTGTAAAACGCACTAATAGCTGAATCCAGAGTTATTTCCCTTCCTCCGTTCATGTGAATGAGACCCAGACCGAGGCTAGAGCGCCAAACCGTGACGACGGCGTGACGTTGGGACCTCGTGACCGAGTCATGTGACCGAGTGGACGCTACTGCGCATGTTCCATGTAGCCCAAAGATCCGGGTACTTTTCCAGACGGAAGTCGAGCTGTTTAGGCTTCACACTGCACTTTCATAGGAATGGACGGAGCCCCGCCTCAAACGCTGGATCCAGTTCTCTTCATACATCCATGGTTGTGAATAATGTGACCACTAGAGCTAGCTGAGCCATCGTTAGCTGTGCTAAGTTTGGAAATAACTGAAAGGGTTGCCTCGGATCATTTTTGAGGAAGACTTACATTTTGTGCTTTTTTGAGTCCATATTCCACCCATTCAATGAGTCCTTCACAAGACTGAATAAGGACAATACACCTAAAGGATCCTAAGAGCACCTGTATGTGATTACCACAAAGACCCAGCAGCACTTCTTCTCCATTGTCTTCTAATTGAAAGGGTTAGTTTGGATATTTTGAAGTGGGGTTGAACTGTATACTCCCGCGTTCTGCGAGGTCAAATTACTGTTTTTGTGAATGGAGTCTAGTGGATGTAAAGAGAGCAATATTATTTTTTTCCCACCTCAAAAAAAGTCCACCTGAAAAAGGAAATATCAGTTTAATTGTACACTATATTTCAAATATTTTCACTTCTTTACCTCGCCGTAAGTCAGCCCGTTCTGACGGGGGACTGAAGCCGTTATCTATGCTCTCTTCAAAGCCACCAGACTCTTTTTGAAAATAACAATATTTTCTTAATTTTGTTTGTGTTATTGTGACTTTTGCATCCAAACTAACGTGGCGTCCACACAGCAGTACATCGCTTAGCTTCCGAGCAATGTTATCATGCAGAAACCTACTTCAGGTCACGAGAGAAAACGTATTTAGAGGGGCTTGGGAAAATAGCATATGTTGTGTAAAAATTTGAATGTTCAGATTGGAATACACAAAGAACACCACTGGGAAGATACAGAATGATATAAAACCCTCAACAAACAATAATAATACCAATGAAGGCACATTTGTGTTGTAAAATGATCTGATCATGTTTACATTAGGTAATGAGGTAACAAAAGGGAATGCGGTTGTAAATATCACCCCTAAAAACTTGCACTCATCAAACGCCTTTACACACACTTACGTGACACATGCATGTAATACATTAAACGTCTGTTGTTGCAGTGTGCACAGGTAGACGAGCTCCTCTCTCACATTCTTCTGTGCTGTTTTTCATGCTGACAGACACAAACTGCTTGTGACAGGACGCAGAGTTATTCTCTAACTGGATTACATGCTGTAGTCATGTAAACAGCCGCCCGTATCAACTCCTTTTGCATGTAAACACGTACTGCGGCCCACTTCAAAATTCAGACTTTCTTTGATGAGGCTTCAAAGGATTATCCATTCGCAGTCGCCATGTAATCGTATTCAAGGATAAAGCATGCCTCACTTTAATAGTCTGGTTTTGTAGTTTGACCATAATGTAATGTTTAGCACGTTGCCTCCAGCTGGTCCCGCCCCGTCCTCGCCACAAGCGGACTAAAGTTGAGCTTGAGGTTGAGGTTGAGGGAAGATGGAAGTATGCCTCTCCTCTCCTCTCCTCTCTCTCCATCACATCTTTCTTTCCTCTCAGTCTCACTCCTTCCTGCAGACATCCGTCACATCTTCCAGCCATCCTCCTCGCCTGAATAACTGATGCCAGAGTGAATCTGGTGTCTGTGCAGCTCACAGTGAAAGCTTTTTAAAAGCATTCCCTATTTCTGATTAGAGGGTAGAGAGTGTTATCATAAAGGAAATATGAGGAAATATTAAGAGAGAGTTGTGTGTTGTGGCCGTACCGTCCATGGAGGTATGACGAGGATGGTGATTCGTGGTTTGGAAATGTATCATGTAAAGTTCTGGACGTTATGAATGTTAACACACGACTTTAGAGTATCATCTAAATGCATGAACTTTCTCTGATGTCTTTCACAATGCTCAAAAGGGTAAAGTGGTTTTTTGAAAATGCTCTCCCAGGTTGGATGAATTTGGCGTTACACCCTACCCACGGTTCGTTTGATATTTGACGGAAAAGTTATTCCTCCTTTTTTGCTTGTTTTCCTACGAATGTCCAGCAACACGTGTCAGTTTCTGCTCGTTACATGCACACAGTCTTTTCAGAATAAACTTCCGTCTTCACAAGAAACTACAATTGTGGTTTGACTTAAAATAACTCCGGAAGTGGCATTACTTAACTTAGTAAGTTACGTGACAAATAAATTGACGTTTACTTCTGGTTTCATACGGGACACGAACGCCGGTCTCCTCCATACGTGGTGAGAGGTGACTTAACCCTCCTGTTGTCTTTGGGTCAAATTTGACCCATTTTCAAACTTCATTATATAAATATAGATGTCTTTTACCTAATTGCCCCAAAATTACATGGATGGTTTCCTTATATGGTCTTTGCAAAAAATAAAATAAAATAATGACCACTACTTTTGTTGCATTATGGGTATTTTATCCAAAATTATAGCACCTGTGGTGTTCCCGGGTCAATTTTGTCATTAAACATTTTTTTTACATTATAATATTTGGAATATTCTGACTGGACTTTGACATATTACCGGTCTGTGATAATCCATCTACATTATTCCTCCAAATTTTGAGTATAGTCCAAATAATTCATAATTTCTGCTTTTTGTCCTAAAAAAATGAGGTTTAATTTCATATAAATTAGGTTTATTGACCATGAATTCCCAAAAAAGTGTAAAACTTGTGGTAATGAGTTGGAATGAAGTTGGCCAAAAAGGTGTAATACAGAATTGGTTGATAATTTATAATGTATGCTTTAAAAACAGTCAAACCAGACCAGGTCAACAGGAGGGTTAAAAAGTAAAAAGTAAAAAAAAAGATCACATAAAAGAGACAAGTAACAAGACTTACAACAAACACCAAATTGCATGAAGAAGTGTTGCTCAGTAGCAGGATATTCAGTGTTCAAATAGTCCTGTTTTTAATATCTTGCATGCTTTCATGCAAAATTGAAAAACTGGAAAAGTCTGTTGAAAGGCCTAAAAATCACCTTAATTAATGTAGGACACACTCGAGGCTAAATGTGCAACACCATGTTCAGTAATTTTACCACTTACAATATTATTGCTGTTACATAATCTAGGCCTATTGCCTTGTTCTCAAGCTGTGGGAGATATGTTCCAATGAGCCTGGATGTGACATAGGAAGGGGAGACAAATCTGAATGACTGGTTGAATCACATTTCTGATCTAGACAGCCCATTAAAAACAGACTGGTTTGTCTTATTTCACTGTTGATGGGTTGGGTGTTTGCACACAAGCACTGAAAAAGTGAGATTTTCATCATATGTGCCTTTTAAAGTGTCTCTGTAGCTCACACCGAGACTTCATGTATTTACTCACTATTGAAGGTCTGCACTGATGGATATCATACGGATCATTTTGTAAGGCAGTAAAACCAATTAGCTACTTTGACTTTTAGGTATTAGGACTTGTTGGAAACTGAGCTTCCTGACCTATATACGTGTAGCCACTCATAACGACATTACGTTGAACAAAGCCTGAAGGTGTATGGACACCTGGTCCTATTTTAAAGTACAATTTGTCAGTCAGATCAAAATCACAAAATCTCTGATGTTGATCTTTAGTGTGTGTGTGTGTGTGTGTGTGTGTGTGTGTGTGTGTGCGTGTGTGTGTGCGTGTGCATGTGTATTCCCAGCAGGGTGTCAACCCAAGACGTAAGTCACATTGGTATTTCCCCCCCTCCTGTAATCTGGTACACTCAGTCATCATGCTCGTCATGTCTCATATGGAGATGATCACATATCTGCAGGTCTGACCCCTCCGTCCACCGGCCCTCTTACAATAATAAAACTGCTTGAACCTGTGGTGAATTTACACCAGAGGATATCCCGCCCGACATGTCAGAGATGAAGGTGCAGGAGATCAGAGCTCTTCCTCACGATGTGTAACATTTGACATGTTGGATCGTTTTACAATAGACGAACGGAGCTGATCTTCACCACATGGAGTCAGAAACACCGACTGTGTAAAAGATCCGTGTCAACGCTCAGAATCTCTCTGCTACAAACCGTAAACCTGACCCGACTTATTGTTATCAGCAAAATTCCACCTTTTCCTTTTATGGGCATGAGGGATGGTTGTTGTCATAACAACGCATGATGTCATTGTTTCTCAACCAAGCTTGAAATCCAGATCCCAGACAGTACTGTTATATTACTATTACTATTTAACTGGTTTAATTGATGAAAACATGAAACTGATCAACATATCCTCATTACTTACTGACTTACTTCGGCCTTTTACCCCTGTAGGCCGTCGACAAGGCTTCTCCTCCCATCTCTATGGGCCTTTCTCTCCAGCTGGTTCTTTTGGTGTCTGCCTCGAGGTCTCGGCGTCAGGTGTTCTTTGGCCTTCCTCTTTTCCTTTTTCTTTGTGGGGTTCCAGGATAAAGCCTGGTGTTGTTCGTTGTAGGCTTACGGAGTGTGTGACCTCTCCATCGCCAGCGTTTTTTGGGAGATTTCTTCATCTGCAGGAAGTTGGTAAGTTCTCTGCCAAAGCTTGTTGTTGTTTACGGCGTCAGGCCGTAGAATCTGGAGAATCTCTCTCAAACATGTTGATGAATGTCGGCACTTTCTTGGTGGTCATCCCAGTTGTTCTCCTCGTCTCTGATCCGAACAATAACACAGAGTTTATATTGGTGTTTAATAGCCTGACCTTGGTTTGCAGTGAGTTCCAGATGTTGTTCAGCCGTATAAATGCTGTTCTCTTACATCAGCATCTGCTCGTCAATGATGCTCCCGAGGTAGTTGAAGGATGTTATTTCTTCCAATGCAATAGAAATAAGAAGGGGGACATATCCTCATACAATAATGTATTCTCATACAACGGTTTGTATATCTTACAAAAAAGTTATTCCTAATTATTCGTGTGTTTTCCTACGAATAACTCCAGCAACACGTGTCAATTTCTGCTCGTTACATGCATACAGACTTTTCAAAATAAACTTCCTTCTTCACAGGACACTTCTTGGTTAGGTTTAGGCAACAAAACTACTTAGTTAGTTTTATGAATAGATTGTGGAAGTGACGTTACTTAAGTATGCAAGTTACGTGACAAATAATTCAACATTAACTTCTGGTTTCACACCAGACACGAACACCGGTCTCCTGGTTGAAAGTCTGTGGTCTTTGGACCCACCCCGACCTCCTCCGTACGCTACTCTTTATATTTCCTGGTTCACAATTATGGGAATTACACACTATTGATTTTGTGGGATATACAGAAATTACAGTACTTTTTGTAGGTATAGCTCCGAACAGTGTTTGAGAGCAGCCTGACTTGACGTACAGTTTTCTTTACAAAGTCTCAAAGTGTTGTAGAACTTCAAAACACCAAACACGAAACAACAAAGCTTATTTCAGTGTTTATTTTTATTCTACACTTACAAAAATGTCAGGTAATAAAAAGTAGTTGCTATACACCATAAAAACAATATATAAAACATTGTGTTCGCCATCAAAAAAATGAATTACAGTATTTTTTTTCTTCTTTAAAGAATAAAGGCACATGTTGCTCCCTTCAAGACCCTTAACTGTATTTACACAAAATGTACTTCTATGCAGTTTTATGTACAGTACACGGGTACAATCACAAACACACACAAGTGGACACACAAACAGAAAATCACATATTCACTCAGGCAGCCACTCGAACACGACTCCGTTTCATTTTGTATAAAAACAAATCTATTGTTACTTTTTACAGCGATAAAAACAGATGGTGTCAAGTTCTAAATAACGTAGGTTCAAAATAAACGAGGTGAGGCCGGAGAAAAATCACTATTAGGCACGTTTTTTTTTCTATCTACATTTCACTCAAGGTACACACGGATGATATTAAAGCAAAATCACTTAAAGGTCTGTTTTTTTTAAGCTAATATATTGATACATACGGAGCATTCGTTTCTTGACATAAAGGTGAGTAACTTTTATTTCGTGCCTGGATCCCAACCTGAAAGATTTCATTTCACTGTCTGGATCCAAAGTGATTCTGTGTTTGATAAAGGAGACGGATGCTCTCACACAACCGTTGATGGCCAACGAATACAAATAAAAAAATGGCACTTTTTTAGGATGTTAAAGAACTCCCCAAAATGGCATCGTGGTGGATTTTTCAGATGCCTAGAAATTAGCAAATAAAAGGAAAAAATTTCATTTCAAAACAATATGTCCACGTCATTCAGCACACAAAATAAACTGTTCTAAAGGAATCACATGCAACGTTAGTCCTTGTCTGACCACATGCTTCATATTCTGGAGTTTAATGATTGATGCATTGTATTAATGACTCTTTTAGCTGCATAAATATATGTTGTAAGGTTTGTTTTACATACAGTTTTGGAGCAGCACTAAAAAATGGAAACCACTGCTGGCTAAGATTGTTGGCAAATGTACCCATCTATCCCTCCAAATGTCTCAGATGTTCTCTCTGTAAGTGCACACAACACTTGTTGCTGTTAGAGTTGCTCCATTATCTGCTACAGGATGATTTCAACAACACAGATGTTCACAGTGAATTATGATAATGGTGATAACATGCAAACAATGCAAGAAACACAACTTTAATATTGTTTCCTTGAGAGCCACAGGTCTGAAAGATTCCTCTATTTCCTCCGTTGTCTCAATTCCTTGACTCACACAAAGATGGCAAGAAAAGTAAGCCATCATTTCTTAAATATATGTTAGACTTAAAAGTTACAATCATCTTTATTTTGGATTGTATTTTGGAAATGTCTTCAGCAGTAATAAGAGCTGTCACAAGATACGTTTAGACAAGTTGTCTTCTATTTCTGTTTTTACAAAAGCCAGCCCCGTCGTCAGGAAAAGGTCTCGGCATGTACGTTTCTGCAAACCATCCCAGCAAACATGTGACGTCAGGAAGACGTTCAGATCATGTCTGTGTAACGTCCATCAGTCCAGACCCACTTGTGGACGTCTGGTGGACGTGCAAAATGGGTTCAATATTTGAACGTCTGGTTAGGGGTCTTTTTGGACGTCTGCGGACGTGCAATTCAGGTTGACATCATCAATAGTTGAATGTTAAAAAGACGTCGCAAAAAACTTTCATTCAGGCTCCTCAGTGGACGTCTTCGGACGTCGACAGAGACGTTAAATTGATGTCTTTTGGACGTGTCTTTGCTCAGTGGGATGGATGAACGTTTTTTGTAAGTGACGTAGTATATCTGTCCAACAAACACAGGACTTTCACCGAGGAGAGAGCCGTTCGTGTCCCGTGTGAAACCAGAAGTAAACGTTGACTTGTTACGTAACGTTACGTAAGAAAGTCCGCTAAGGGGCGATGGTTATTTATTCACACTTAACATTGTTACGTTACTATTTTAACACGAACTATGATCTTTTTTCTAACCTTAACCAATCGTTTCACAGCGTTAACCACGTAGCATTGTGTGTTTCTGCGAGCGTGATAGGAGGCTGATATGAAACATATATTCAACGTATCTCGTGGTTTGCAGAAACGTACAATGCCAACATTTCTTCCAGCGAGGTTGCTAAAGCACGTAATCATCAGTGCAAACTTTAAAATGTATAAATTATAATGAAATAAAAGGTATAAACAGAGGCTAAGGTTTTCTTTTTCCGACACTCAGAGCCAACACGTGAGGAGGTGCCTATCATGAGTTTAGAGATTCACCTGTGGCTAATCGTTCTTGATTACTGAACGTTAGCTTCACAAACAGGATGATAACACCATTTGCGTCTCCGAAGTGTCTCATCGTTTCATCACACACATCTTTGTGCTCTGAAGTGTTTCTGCTCAGCCGGAGAACTCATCACCGCTCTGCATTGTTCTCTTCATCTTTTTTTCTTTCTGGGGTTCTTGTCATCCCGTGTTTCTCCTTGCCTCGCTCCCTTTTCCTCCTCTCCAAGGTTGTTTCCCACGCCGAGCTAACAGGAAGTTGAGCACAATGTGTTGGCCCACGGGAGAGATAACGCTGACAGGAAGGGGCGGGAGCCCCCCAGATGGACAGGAAGTTGACTCCACTGTTTGGTTTAGCTGATTAGAGGACGGAGGGTGGTGGAGATACGCTGAGGCAAACAAGGAGTGGCGGAGAACGAGAGAGAGAAAGACTGAGCGTGAGGTGGAGGAACTGGCTGCTCTAAGTGTATATAATATAATATAATATATATATATGAACCCAACAGGAAAGCATTGAGAGGGCTTCCAGCTATTGTATTTTATCAAATGGCATTCCAAGGAGGCCGGAGCGACTTCAAGTCCAAACAAAACAGAATAAACAGGAGAATAAATAAACTATATTCTCTAAACTAGAATGAAATATTATTTTAAAAAAACAAAGGGACTGTCCTGAGGACACGTGGCTGTGTCTTCAGCAGAACAATGTGTGTCATCAACTTGACTTTTTTAATAGCAATGGGCACCACTTTACTGAACTGATTTATAAGTTGTCACGACTGACAATGAGTGACCTTTTACCTTGATGACCTTTTATAAAAGCCTTCATTCATACAATAAGCCAAAATGCCTGTAGGTATTGTCTAAATGTTACTGAGTCACTGATGAATAGCAAATATAATATCTTTGCTCGACAGCCTTTTCCCAGATAACCGGGGGTCAAACGGTCCATGGGTGCCGTTGTTCTGCAACATGATCTCATCCCTACTCCCTACTACGTGGTTAGCATTGTGAAACAGTGGCGGTTAGGTTTAGGCAACAAAACTACTTGATTAGGGTTAGTCTTAGTCTTAGATAAACATCATGGTTTGGTTTGTAACGAAACGAAAGCTACGGACGCAACGTAGCGTCAAACTTAAAGTCAGTAAAAATCACTCAACTTTTAGTTTCACACGGGACTCGTTTGACCAATCCACCACCCCTCTCTCCCGCCCTAAGTGGACTTTCTCACTCTTTATAGGACGTCGTTGGACCGTCTAATAACGATGCAGTTGGCTTTACGTTGGAGTTAATTGAAAGCCCGGTGCGTTCCATCGGCGACCTTCTGCGTCGGTATCAAGACGCCGAGCGGTACTGCCCATGCGTCGGTATTTGACGCCGTGAGAGTGAGACCAGGCTGGAATATCACATCCTCCACATTATCAGAGTATAAACCAACCAAAGGGATCTTTCATTTCAATGGGCGTTAACAACCTGGCAACCCAAGTGAATTAAGAAAATGAACAATGTATGTGATAAACCACACTAATGGGTCACCTCTTAAAAACAAAATTGCCAAACATGTTGCTGCTTCTTAAATGTATTTTTCAAGCAGCATCTTGGGCTTTATGGGTTAAATCTTTTTTGGACATTTCATAGATAAAAAAAAATCAAATATGGAAGAAAATAACCACCAGATTAAATAATAATTAGATGCAGTCATAATGCAAGAAAAGTCATGCAGTTATCAAAACATAATGCGAAATGAGGACGTGTATGGATCCAAGGAGCGTGTTTTTTTTCTGTATTGTTCTGGGTGGACTATCCATGTATTGTGTATCCATATTTTGGGACAATAGCCTCTTTAAGAACTACATATACTCTAAGAAGTTGGAGAAACTGTAGTCTAATAACAACTAAAACAAGTTGACTTCTCATATTAATAACTGACAAATCAATAAGCCTGATTGTACGAACTAAAGTAAAGAAATAGTTCTGTCAGTCAAAGGATTCCAGCTTTGTTTATGAATGCTCAGCAGTGATTTTTGTGTCTGTAAATATGCTAAAAATCATCTAAAGATTATCATAATTTTGGATCCGAGGGTTTGTGACCTGACAGTAGCCACAAAGGATGAGAGGTTAAAGTTATTCAAACCACCTCAGAGTCATCGCAACGGCCCGACCGGGTGCTCGGTGTTTCCTGAGTTGTCTGAATGACTTTTTGTTCTAGTGGGCCTCCGAGGATTGAGCTTTCATCCCGACAATAACTGCGATGATAGGTTCTGTCAAACAAAACCTGGGAACATGCTGTAATTCTGTCTGAACAGCAGTAGTGTTCCTTTCCTTCCTTTCAGTCTGTCTGCTGTCGTCGTTTCTCTCCTCAGCACTGAAGATAACTGAGAAAATAACTCCTCATTCATATCAGATGGTTTCAGAAAACAGAAAGAGGGTTTCCACCTTGGAAAAACTATATCAGGAACTTTCTCTTGCAACTGATCTTAGGTCAACAATTGCTGCAATATGTATATCAGAAAATAACCCACTGGACATCACAGGCCGATGAACTGCGTGAGTTTTTCCTTAAAGACGACCCTGTTTAGTATTTCAGATGAAGCGAACACAACCGGCATCTCGCTGTGATCAAACACTTCAAAACCTCTTTGAGCAGCCACGAGAGTTTTAACTCAAAGTTTTTCACCTCAAACAATAAAACCCCTTCAAGCGATATCATATTTACAAATCAAAATCATCAACTTCAGATCAAAAATAAAAAAATAAAATCACCCCGTTCTCGCCGTGTTTATGGCTCTTTTGTCAAATATATAAAAAACAAACAAACATCAAAGTTCAAAAAGATTACAAGCCATCGATATGAAAGAGAAGCATAAGACAGAGAAAGTATGGCAAAAATACACAAGGAGTTGTTTTTACATGCACCATTTTGCATCCCCAGTAGGACAGAAATAAACTTCCATTGATATTAAAATTCCAGTATGAGTCAACATACATAAATGAGCTCATATCCAGATGACGAGTTGATGTTTAATGGTTAGCACTTGATTTAAGTATAAAGAGTGGTGAACAGAGGATGTCGGGGTGGACGGATGGGTCAAAAAACACCAGACATTCACCAGGAGACCGGCGTTCGTGTCCTGTGTGAAAACAGAAGTCAATGTTGATTTATTTGTCACGTAACGTCCGTACTTAAAAGTCCCATATTGTGCTCATTTTTAGGTTCATATTTGTATTTTGTGTTTCTCCTAGAACATGTTTACATGCTGTTATGTTCAAAAAAACTTTATTTTCCTCGTACTGTCTGCCTGAATATACCTGTAATCACCTTTCTGTCTGAACCGCTCTGTTTTAGCGCATTTCAACGGAATTGCAACGGAATTGCGTTGCTAGGCAACATTTTGGGTCCATGTTTACTTCCTGTCAGCTGATGTTATTTACATCTGCTGCAACAGGAAATAAACTGGGACACATTTATAATGTTTACGTTTAAAACCGCGTAATGGTCTAAATATTGTATATTTGTGACATCACAAATGGACAGAAATCTAAACGGTTTGTATCAAATGCACAATTTCTGAATACGGTGTGTATTTCTCCGTATATTGAACGTTTTGATAGTTTAACAGTATTTATATATAACTTAAACCTGCTTTATAATATAAAAGACATGAAAATCACACTTTTTTTTCTTTCCTAAACCAAACAAAGTTGTTTCCTGTGAAGACGGAAGTTTATTTTGAAAAAAACTGGAGCAGAAATTGACGCTGGACATTTGTAGGAAAACGGAAAATGAGGAGTAACTTTTCGTAAGATATCATACAAACCGTTGTATGAGGATACGTTGTGTCTTTAGTTGTCCAAATGTATTAATATATTCAGAAATATGCATCACTGGTAGGTGTATATGTAGATGAATATAGGTGCATACATATAACACATTTTAAAAAAGACAGAATACAAAATTCTATCTGCAATACTGGTGGTAAAAAAGGGGATGCAAAATGGTGCAGCATAAAAGAGCTGAGACATGAATTGAATGCAAACAGACATAAGGAATATGGAGCAACATCGCTGGCCAGCAGTGACCTGATTAACCCTTCGATTATCCGCCGTGGAGCTTCATCTGATCGGACTTTCAGGTGGAATAAAACGGTTATGATGTCAGACTTCACACTTCACTGTGACAGAAATATAAAAAAGCATCCTCACGGTGTGGATCTCACGCTGTCACCAACAATCAATCCTCTCGCACATCTGTGAAGCAGTTAGTTCTCACTTTCTCCTGTATGGCGTCACGTCCTGGTGGTCTCCTCGGAGGAGGCGAAGGGCACCGTGTCAACAAAAAGAGTTCTCCAAAAACCAAACCTCTTCTAAAGAAATGGATGGCATCAAAGCGTGCTTCTATGAGTGTGTTGATGTGTGTATTTCCTGCATGCTTCTGGCTATGTGTGAGTGTATTTTTATGGCTGTTTTTCGATGTGTGTGTATTTTGGCATCGTACATGCTTATTAGCAGACGGGTCTCCATCAGTACTGATGGTAGTAGTCAGGTGAATCCACGCCGTACAGCTCGGCCAGGGTCCTGAACCGCGGCCCCCAGTCGTTCAGGAAGTCGTAATCCAAGTTCGAGCCGGTGGAGGAGCTCCCCAGAGAGCTGAGGCTCCCGGCTAAAGACTCCGGTCCCTCGTAGCCGTAGATGTGGAGAGTGTCGTACGGGAAGCCGTCCCTGTCGTGATCCGCCTCGTCTTTCTTCACCTCGATCATCACGGCCATGTCGCCCTTGCACGCGGTGGGTTGTGCTGCGTGGTGTTGGGGCTTCTGCACCATGGCGTAGAGAGACGGGTGGGGGTGGCGGTCCGGGTGGCGGAGCAGAGAGCTGTCGTGGCAGGCGGAAGTGAGGATGGAGACATCGTAGCTAAAAGAGAAGAATATCAACTTATTAATAACAACATCGTCCACCCTATCTTTAAGTACGATCTTTCCTAAACCAAACTAAGTAGTTTTGTTGCCTGAACCTAACAAAGTTGTTTCCTCTGAAGACGAAAGTTATCATATATATCATAAGAACCTCACGTTGTATGAGGATACGTTGAACCATGTCATGTCTGTTGTCAAACACAGACTCATATCAGTCCTAGATATGGCAAAATAAGTAAAATAAACTAATCAGAGGGAATAAAAACATAGTCCAAGATTATAAGATATAATATTCAATTATATTTCACATAACTAGGAAGTAATAGTTTATCTTTTTAAAACTTAATTAATTCAGAAAACCTTCAATCTAGTATATATATGTCAAGAAATGTCATTTATAATTTTACTTTCTTTTCCATTCTTGACTCTGTTCTACCTTCCAATGTTCACAACTTTACCAGGACATCATGTCTTTTGACAGCATGCAGTATGGTGCAGTTATTATTGATAGTGTATAGGGATTATGTATGGTTTTAATACTCATAACATAGATAAGATTAGATTAAACTTTAATGATTTCTTTAGGGTGAACTGGGTCATCAAATTGACAGATACAGCAAAGACAATAAATATTGCAGATGGGGAGCAGTAATAGAGCGAACGAGTGCAAAATAAAGGTAGAACATCGATAAAAAGGAAGGTATCAAATGAATATATTTGTTGTATTACATTTTTTCAACTATAACTCAAGATGCATGCAATATAAACAGAAATATTAATGTGAAGATTATTTAGATCAACAACAAATCACTTCCTTGTTTCATCATCAGATATTAAATTCATAAAAAACCTTAAAACTTCTCTCAGTATTTTGTGAGAAGAAGAAAAGGAATGAGGAATCTGATGAATCGTGTCGTGCATTTCAGTTATATTCAGGTTTTCTGATTAAAGGTTTATTAGAGTGTAGTTTTATTCTTCGTCTACATACCCGTTAGTGTCCATCTCTCCTCCTCCCTCCTCATCGTACGTGACCAGCTGCTCGTGAATCTCTCCGCTGTTCTTCATACTGGCCAGAGAATCCTTCTGGTAGCGTTTCCTCATCACAAACAGGATCACTATGACTGAAAAACAACAGCAAAGTTCATTTTAGAACATGCAGAATAGCACACACAAGATGTTGAAATAATGTGCTCACAACAGACAAAAAGGGGCAGAGGTTTACAGAACTGAACATGAGAATAAATGAATGTGTGTAGGCCATATGTAAAAGAGTTGAAGTGTAAAACCCCCTAAAGAAATTAGCATTTATTGGTAAAAATTGAAGACATCCACCATCAGATCGTCCTGCCATCGTTCCTGCTGGACCAACACTTCTATGAATTTTAAAAAACATGAGAGGAAAATTAGGCCACGACAACCGAAACATAAAAAAGAATGGGGCCAAGAAACAAGTGAGTGAAAGTGGAACGCTAACGAGGGATTGAGACTAGAAAACAGAGCGAGGATGAGGGGAGTAAATGAGCAGCGTTTGGTTTAAGGTGTCTGAGACGTTCGAGCCTCCAGCACGAAAACCTCAGATGAATCTACTCAGCCAAGAGACAAACAGAGGAGACGAAAAGAGAGGGGAGCGAATGAGAAACAGGAAGAGAGATTCAGTAAATACGAGAGAGGGGAAGCGGGAATGAGTTTCAGAAAACAAAGTGAAGGGAGATGAGAGAGAAAGGAGAGGGAAGGAAAGTTGGACCTGGCAGATGATGAGGAAATAAACAACTTGAGAAAAGAGGGTGAAGAGGGGAAACAGAGGAAAGGAAGACAAGAATGTAAGTATAAGAAAACACTGACATCTGTTTATGTTAAAGTGAAAGAAATCGCTAGCATCTGCAGGAATTATGTTGACGTAGCCACAAGATCTGCAGCGGAAGAAGGTTTTGGTAGTTGGACCGGTTTCCCTCTGACAGTCAACACTAGTTTCTAACCGGAAACATGATCTTTCTCAAACCCTAATCAAGTTAGTTTACATCTAAACCAAACCTGAGCCACAGCAGCATTCGATCAGACAGTCTGGTCTCACTCCCAGGGCGTCAAATACAGACGCACAAGGGACCCTTTAATGAGACGCACCGGGCTTTCTACTAACTCCAATATAAACCTATCCGCAGGGCAGCGGACTAAGTGTTTAAGACCGGGAGAGGTGGTGGATGAGTCGAACAAACACAGGACGTATGTTACGTTACAGGCGTACTGATTTGTTTTTCTAGTCCTAACAGCCTTTACACACCGAGGGGGTTTTTAGTCGTACACCAATATATTTTTTTGAACCCTGAACTTTTCTTCAGAACAAGGTTGATTTGTCTGAGTCGTCGCACCGCGAATAAAGTCATCGACGTGTAGAACGGGTTGAGTTGTGTCTATATTTATGAAACTTAGAGGCTCCGTAGTCCGAACCAAAACTGACCAAACTCTATTACTCCTTTCAACCTTGACAAAGACGGCGACCTTTCACAATAAAAGCCCTAGACATATAATATTCGCATGTTCTGAATTTTTGTGTGTAAAGGTCTTAATCCAATATTTTTGTTGCATAAACCTAACGTGACCATTTTATAGCCCTAACCACTCGTGAACCTTCAGTGTCAAGATACTACGCAAAAGGCAAAATATGAAATATAAATATATCCCTTTAATTTTTATGACATTTTAAATATGCTTGTGTAGTCGTCGTTGTTGTTGTTGTTGTTGTTGTTGTTTGCTAAATCTTGTGAGCACTGCCACTTTGCATTTCACTGCACATCCTGTATGAGTACGTGACAAATAAAACTCTTGAATGTTGAATGTTGAAAAGACGGGTAGGAATGAGATCGCGTTGGATCTGAAAACAATTTTCTTTTTGTAATGTTCTGTTAAATGACCTCATGTATCTTCCTGTCGATAGGGGCGGTAGATCAGGAAACACTTATATCTGTGCGTTACTAATGATGTATTTTGTTGTATAATGTGGAGAACATGTTGAAGATCTTGCACAAAGGTGGGAACATACTTTAAGATTATTGAGACCTTCAAAAGTCCATAGATTTATTTATTTATTTTGTCTTAAAATGTAGAAAGGAGCAGATATTGAACAACTGTGTACATATAGAAAAACTGGACATATGATACACTGGACAGCAGGTAGACTTTGATTTTTGAGAACAATAATTATTGCATGTTCCTGTAACAAAACAGAACTGGACATTCATCAGATGCAGTTCGCCTGGCTGATTTAAAGAGAGGCGGTGTGGGCAACAAGGACTGTAAACTTTAAACCTTTACATTAACAGTCAAAGTTATAAACATGTTTAAAATAATCACCACCAGCGGGCGGTCGTAACGCTATAATAGGCCAATCATAATCATCAGTCATCATCATAATCAGCAATCATAATGCATGCGTTGAAAGACAAGGTCAAAGGAATACCAGAGATGTTGTCACTAACAGAGACATAAACTATTTACAGGTTACATGAAGACAGTAAACCTGCTTCAAACTGTAGTTTTATCAAACCTTTGTTGCATTTCTTTTGTCTAAACTTACAGTCCGAGTTAAGAAATAAGATAAGAAAGTCGGGTAAAAGAAAAAGAAGTTTTTCTTGTTCTTGCTTACGCCCTGAATTTCCGAGGCCACAGAGAGACGAGGGAATGAGGACAAGGAAGTCGGAGAAAGGAGAAGAGAAACAAATAAGGAGAGCCGTCAACGATTGAAGGAAGGAAGTGGAAGAAATGGGAGAAGTGGAGTCTGAGGAAATCAAGAGAGAGAAGACAGATGAGGAGCAGAAGGATCCGTTTGACATTAGATTAGGCCCCGAGCCTCGGTCCCGATATGAACCTCTTTCTCTCTCCGCGGACGGGCAGCATTAGCCATGCCTTTTAGTCGAGGGCGAGCGGGACTAATTTAAGTTTGCCTGGGAAACCAACAGATTAATCTTTTACAACACATGCTCTGCAGTTTAATAAGCTCTGGAGATATCAGACTTAGAGGGGAGAGAGAAAAGAGAGAGAGGGAGAGAAAAAAGGAGAAGCCCTTTTTCTTTGTAGAAAAACGACTGAGAAAATTTTTCTTTTCCGTGTGTCAAACCAGACTTCTTGTGAGAAAATGTGTCTGTGAATGGGGAGCGCGGTAAATTGCTTTGGGCCCTGGCAGATAATGACAAGTGCATTAAATAGTTAATCTGGCCTGCGTTGGGGGGTGTTTGATAAAGAGAAAGAGAGAGAGACCCAGAGGGAAAGAGAGAAGGAGGAAGAGAGAGATGAAGGAAAAAACAGAGGGGAAAAGGCGTGATAGTGAAGGAGTGTATTAATAGTTAATAGGTTGAGTGTTTGGCGGTGTTTGATAAGCAGACGGCACCTAAAGAGCTGATAAACTCTCCTCATTACCACTCCTATTCTTCTGCTGCTTTTCCCACAATCCTCCTCTTCTTCGCCATCTCTCTTCTTTAACCTCTTTCTGTCTCGCTCCGTCACTCATTCCACCTCAGTTCCCTGTCTCACTCGCCTCTCGTCTGTCTGACTGTTTCACCCCTCTCCACCTCCCGTATCTAAGTCGAGATATAACGTTTTTTTTTCCATCTGTCACTCCGCCTCCGTCCCTCTTTATCTTTAAGTTCTTCTTCGCCTTTCTTCCTCGGCACTTCTCATCCCAGATCCCTCTTGTTTGGCCAACTATCTCTGACGTGCCTCTCATCCAACATGACAAGTGTCTCTTTTTTCCCCCAGAAAAAAAAGGGAGCAGGGGGCGAAGGTATCAAAGAGAATATTGAGCTCACAACCGCAGGCATTATTTCCACATCCGTCGCTGCATTATTCATAAAACCAACAACAAAAGGGAGGGGCGAAAGCTCCCCACAAAACACCAACATTATTTATCGCAAAAAGCAAGGGCAAGTGTGTGTGCGCATATGCCCCCCGATCACACACCGTGCAGGCGTTCTGCATCCATCATTGATGCCATCGTCATGAATTCCTCTCAGAGAATAAACCTCTGTGGGGTTAAGAGGGTTCGCTTGCACCTGTTTGTTAACAGACTGTACGACAAACAAGACTTTGATTCATCAATAATCAACATTTCCTTCCTTTTTCAGCTCTCTATCACCGACTCAAACTAGGAGCATTTCATAAAAACCTGTATATTAGTGTCTGATAAACCCTGAACAAGGAAGTGCTGTGTTTTATTTTGTCCTGCTTGTTTAGAATACTCTTGATTGTGACTCAGATTTGTTTACTTCCAACAGATTTCCTACTTCCAACTACAAAAAATCAAATAAAGTCAAGAGTTTACGACAGTTTAGGATGAAATAAAATGGAAGTAATGTTTTAAAAACGCAGCGTGGACGGTCATCACCTTCTCACTGAAGGTGGATATTAAATTAAGCCAGTGGACGTCAGTAAAAGAAACTGTCAGCTGCTTTTTAAGAGGAATTTTCAGCTTCTAAATCACTCAGCTGTTGCAGCTAACAAGCCAAACTGATTAATGATTTTAAATCATTCTGCAAAATGTTTTTGATTGTTCACTGATCTATTTATTATCGCTACGAGCTTTGCAACATTGCATTGCAGCATTATTGTCGTGGTATGGTAACGTTAAAATCAGAGCTCTCCAACCTTTTTTTCCCTGAGAGCTAATTTGACAAAATGAAAGTGGCTGAGAGCTCCTCACAGCGCCATCAAGTTGTGCATCGTACTTTCTACTTTCGTGGTCCTTTAATAACATTTCAGCCACTGCAGTCATCGCTTCTATTACAGTCCCTCCATAGGTGAAGGGCTTTGTGTTTCGTTAGGATGTGCTCCACTAAACGAAGCCTCTGCTGCAGCGTTGGCCTTCTTCTTCATCAGTTTGGTAAACAGAGACTGTCGTCTTTTAAGCGTTGTTTTCAGCTCCTTTACCTTCTCCGTTCCTAAACCGCTACCAGCCGGAAAGTCCCATGAAAAGTTGCAGAGGACTTTGGTGAAGTGGTGCTCGACGTTACATCTTTTTCTTGTACCGCAAACGAGACACACACTTGTCACCCATTCCTCATTAAAATAGTGTATTTTTTGCTTTATATAGGCCTGGCTATGTTCTGCGATCATTGTCAAATCTGGTATACTCCTGCTGGTCTGCTAACATCGCCTGATGTTACCGCGTCGCTGATGTCATGAGATTTGAAAGCAACGCAACTTGTTTAATTGTCGGCTGATTGGCAAATAATCATTTTGTGTCAGAAGGGGACGCGATGTCTGTGAATTTTAAACATTTAAACTGATTTACAATGTGACTTTGTGTTATCAAATGTATGTCCATATTCTTGTAACCTTTAGTGAGCCACTCAGACACAGATAGTTTACACTGAAAAAACACCTTTTTGGTGGAAGGATTATCAGACAGGCTGTCGTCAAATGGAACTATGTACACTCTCATCCAACACCCTGTTTTCCACATTCATACGTTTTACTGTGCTATATATGATCATCACACTATTTCATGCTTTGGCATTGTACACGCTAAATGTAGAATCCCCAAATCACTCGATGTGAACACAATTCTTCAGAGACATTTAGGTCGTATAAATGCACAGACACTGGGAATGATGTATATATAACATAAAGTAGAATGAAGCCTTTATAGCCGCTGTAGGGGAATTTGCTTTGCACAAAGAGAATGAATATCAAAAGAAGGTCAAGAAGCACATGAAAGCACGTATTATAACATAAAGCATGAGCATCATAAAAACATCATGAAAGGCATCATTTGGGAAATCAATAAAGGACATCAGGTGCAAGTTCAAAAAAGTGCAGAGCACAGCAGGTATTAAGAGACTCTGATATGTAGCATGCAAGGAAATGCAGAGGCCAATTGGTCACATGCAGTAAAACCAGGAATACTGATTTACGGTACGTGTCCACAGGGGCGTATTTTATCGCGAGGGGACGCGATGCTTCCCAACATTGGACGCTTGGTGTGCTGTCCCTAGAAACAAGGCACTCGGCTCCTGATTGGACGAACGCTTTCCCGCCGTTGGCTGCTGCTCCCAGCTTTCAAACCGGAAACAGTCTGGAGGCTCGTTTGAAAACTTTCTTCTCTGATTTCACGTAAATAGTTCACTGAGATGTGTTTCTGAAAACATTTGACGAGAGAAATAATCCATGTTGATGAATCTGTCTTTATTTTGGATCGACAACATTTATTTTAAAAGATCCTCGGGAGTTTGGAGAGGCGGCGAGTCGCGTCGGACGCCCATGATTTACATAAAGTAGACGAGCCCCCAACTTTATGCAGATGAGGAGCGGGCGTCGTGACGCCCAGTCTCTCGAATCGCGACGCCACGCTACCAGAATGCATTGCGCGGCTGCTTACATAGACAATGAATGGGGGGCGTGAAAAGCATTGAGGCTGTGGACACGTACCATTAGCATGGCAGAGATATTGTCTTTCTTATTCCATGCATTCTTAGTGCTTGTCAAAACCTGGTGCCTACATTACCCACAATGCAACTTGATCACGGGCTAATGTAGCCTCGAGCGTCGAGCAGAGATGAAGAGCGGAGATGAAGAGGTCTGGTGAGCTCACTTCTCTCTAACTTCTAGCCCCAACTGACGCCGACTCAAGTGACATCACTTGAGGCATTATATTAGCTTTAACACAGCTCCCTCTGGAGTCACAAAAGGCTTTTTTCACACATGCCTTGTTACCCCCCCCAACACCTGGAGAAGACTTTGATGTGTAGAACTGTTAGAGCGTTTGAAGATGAAAAATAAATGGACACCAAAAACAAAAGTTCTTCAGGCAAGAAATATAATATCAAGAAGAAAAGTTTAACTCCACCCTGATGAGAACCAGATGAGCAGTGAGATGTGAGACGTGCAGAAAACCTCAGCAATGAGCGTTTCCACCAAAGATGGAGACATAAAAAAGGAAAGAAAGAGAGGAAGTAAAGAGAGTTGAACTCACCCAGTATGGTCAGTATGCAGAGCAGAATGGCGATCAGGGCATGAACACTGACTCCCATCCTTCGAGCTCCAGCTTTGCACCGCTTTTGAATCCGCCTGGCATCACACCGACACGACTACAACAGATGGTACAAACAATAACTACTTTTACTACAGTACATTTAATTAGTGAAATGAACTGATCTATCAAGCAGGGTTCATTTACTGTATGTCCATCTAGACAATATACTGCATGTGATTAGATATTCGGAGTTTTACTCTATTCAAACTGGTGATTTTGACTAAATAAAAGATTATTAAAAATAAATACATTTTGCAATTCAGCCATGCAATCATTTCAAATTGTCTGTGCTTTACCTCATACAACAGTTCGCGCAATATCTTACAAAAAGTTATTCCTCATTTTTCGTGCGTTCTTCAACGAATGTCCAGCAACACGAGCGTCACGAGCAACAAAATTACTCGGTTAGGTTTAGGAAAAGATTGTGGTTTGGGTTAAAATAAGAACTTTTGTTATGTAAAATAACTACGAGTGTTAACTTGCGTAGGTGGCGTTTGTTAAGTATGCAAGTTATGTAGCAAGTGAAGTAACAGCGGACTCCTCAGTGGATGTCCCCCGACCTCCTTCCTACACCAGCTTTGTCGCTCTTTATGCTACGTCACCTGACTTCCTTAAGGCCCAGACACACCAACCCGACATCAGAGAACTAGCGGCAAAGAAAGCCGACGGCTGCATCGCCTGACGTCGACTCACGTCACGACAAGTTGCATTTGAACACACCGCAAAGACTCCAGCCGACGGCCAGTTAGCACGTACGTCCTGCGCCTGCGTGAGAGGAAATAACTCTCCACACCAGCAGGTGGCGGTATTCTGTATTCATCATTCAAAAAGGGAAACAGGAAGAGCGAGGACGGCGGATATACAAGCTGTTGTTATGATGCGAACATGAAATAAAGCGACCGTTTTCACAGCCTTCTGTGTTTGTCCTCTTGACTTTACTCGTTGGCTTGCTTTCCTCATGTCCGTTTCTCTTCTCGTGCACTGATTCGTTTAAGCTGATCATCCATTCAGAGCGATTTCTCTCACTGACGAGCTCCTAGGCCGATTCAACATGCTGAATCAGCCCAAAAAACCTCTGACATGGGCAGACTAGAGCCGATGGTGCAGGACACACCACAGAAACTAGACTGAAAGACGCTGCAGACGGCCACAAACTGTCCGACGGTCAGCTCGGTGTGTCAGGACCTTTAGATGCAGCCATGCACATCCTCACGACTACCTGGGTTATATACAAATTAACTTTACTTTTTGTAGGTATAAGTACAGAGAGTGAATCAGAACAACTGTACAAAACCACACACAAACCTTGATTGCCAGTTTGGTGATGCTGGTCTGGATGGGCCGCCCTCCATCACTGATGCTCACATCCACGCTGTAGTCTTTGGGGTCGTCCAGGCTGAACGGACCCTGTTTCACCATGATGTCTGCCGTGCTGTCTGAAGAAAGAAGCGTATAAATATATACACACCGTGAGTTTACAGAAATGACAACCAGCTTCACCTTCAACATAAATTTACCTTTCCTTTCTGCAAAAAAAATCCATGTCTGATTTGTCTGACTCATCACTTTGTCTCTCTAAAGCGGATCTAATGCTCACCTGCTCTGTATATAGAGTCTTTAAAGTCTATTTATACTGCAGGCGTCTGTTCCACAGATATAAGAAGAAGAAGAAGAGAGTCGTTACATGAAGGCAGACAGATCATTTGTGATTATCTGTCAGTTCGCTGCATTTAGGATTTGAGTCAGTTAGGATTATAGATAATGGCAGTAGCACCTTAAAAACCTGAAATCGTGGCCTACACGAGGCCAACCATTTAGTAACTCCTCAAATCCATGCATCACTGTACTGTTATCTCCTTGACAGAAGTTATGACGACATGGCCTCTAATCATTTGAATGCGGTCAGTCGGTGGCCAGTCAGGTTTTGAAAGTCAGAAGAATCAAACACACGATGAGCTCAAAGTCCCAGAGCACCAAGAGGGAATCAAAACGAAACAACAAAAAGAAGCCAAATTAAAGAGAAGCGAACATGTTGAACAGAACGGAGCAACGTCTTCCCTGCAGGCCCGACCAACAATACAACCATTAGTCAATTCACCGGCAGGCACAAGTTTCCTGCTGAGACGACGGGGAGAGCCTTTCTCCACAATACCCCGCCGCTGGAGGAATGTCACTAACACAATGGCAGGAAAGACCTTTTGCGAACACTCGAACATACTGAGACACACTCCGACGCTCAGACAAAGAAACATACAGAAGAGCTTTGCAGGTTTAAGGGCACGTTTAAGGAAAAACAACCTGGCTGTTGCTGACATTTGCACATGTTGGACTTTGAGTACAAGTTCTATCGGTCTTGTGAAAGGAGTAATGCACTTGGCTCCACAATTTCATCCATCCTGAGACTCTGATTCCTGCTGGTGAGCTAACGGCTAGCCAGCTGGGAAACATACTAGTCAGTCAAAATCACGTCCACAATAACCTTACAAGCCAGCTGCCAGTCAGCGAGCTCGTTAACTCGGTGGCCTACGGCACAAAGAGTCCACCGCTGGATCGCTCAAATCCTGTTGTCAGACTATCTGCATGTCAAGATTCTGAGTAAACTGACCCATTTAATGAAAGTTCAACATGTCTGACAGTCAAATATATACAACCACGTCACTGAGATCCAGTCTCCATTGTTGTCTTCAAGACAACATGAAGGTGTGTGTGTGTGGGAGGACGTGGGTACAGAAGGAGTCTTAACTAACTGAATTAAAGATGAAAACAGCTCCTGTCCTCCCTTCATCTCGTCCCTCTCCTCCGTCGCCTCTCCTGCTCCTTCTATGTTTGAATTTGTCTCTCTGGATTTCTGTGTTCTCACTGTCCTCTCTATATTTTGTTTGTTCCCTCCATCTCTCTCTTCCTGCATCTCGTTAGTCGCCCTTCATCTCTTTGTTTTCCTCTCCTCCTCCTCCTCTCTGTTGTCTGTCTGGTATTAATGCAGTGAGCTCGGTGTAGCCGCCCGGTCTGAACACCGAGTCCTGTCACTTCCCCTCGCTCTGCAGCCTAGCTGACTATTGTGTCTCTCGGCATCCCGTAATGAAAGCATGCTTGTTTTCTGCAACTTTTAAAGAGCCCGTAGTGGATAAATATTTTAAAAGCCTTCACTTTGCAGCTCTTGTTGCATGTCTGTGTGTATGTGTGGTAAGTGGTGTGAGGTGAGGAGCTGTCAGATGATTTTTGGGGGGCACGGGGGAGAACAGAGGTTCACACTGACAGCCAGCACTTATCAAACAACCATCCACCTCCTCTCTCGTCCTTTTTGTCCTCCTCGCTCGTCCTCGTTTGCTTCCCAATATCTCTACTATCTTTCTTTCCTCTTATTTTCTCTTTCCCTCCTCTTACCCGTTTCCTTTATTCCCTTTCATTTAAAGGGGCAGTATGGAAGTTTTTACACATATAAACGTTTTGTGAACAGTTTGTAACCTAACCTAAAAAAAGAGACCATCTGCAACTCTCTGTGTTTCCTCCTTCAGCCTGTAGACTGCTGGTATTCTGGTAAAGTCTAACGTGTGACGTCATGCACGCTCGTGAGTACCTTTACTGTCTTCAGCTCCGCTACAGGGCTAACAGTGTGAAACAATAGCTAACGTTTTAGAAATGGAGTCCGCTAACGCCAACAAACGACCAGCCCCCACCTCGACTCAGACTCCATCTGGTGAAGCCGTCTTGCAAAACATGAGTGTGACCGACGTCGGGGGGGAAGCTAGGATCAACATCAGCCGGGTCTTTGTTTCATGGAGGGACCTTGGTTTGATTTTGGGAATCAGAACGGACCCCAAGCTGCAGGGCCAGCTCTAACCCTTTAGGTCCCCTAGACGGAATTCAGATTTGGAGCGCCCCGGAGGCTTTCTTTTCCTCCTCCTCTTTTCTCCGTTTTCTTCCTTGCGCACCACAAGGCTTGGACCTGATCATTATGAAGAAATAAAAATACTACAGATATCTGCACCTCTTGACATCGGACCGTCTAGCAATCTCATGTCTTGACCCGGCTGTTGTGATGCGCACGGCACGGCGCGCCCCCTAACTTGGGCCCCCAGTGCACACAGGTACAGTGTGGCGTTCAAGTGCAGCTGGGCAGATGAAAAAGTGTGAGACCGAGAGTTACCGGAGTGAACAGTGTATTTCTTTCTTTCTTTTGTTCATGTGTTAATTAGTTACCTCAAGGCGACCGTCTATGTGGCCGACTGTATCTTTAAGCTTTAAGCCGGCCCTGCTGAGCTGGTAAAATCCCTATTGGACAGGTAAGCTAATATTACTGCCAAACATGTGACATATACAGTATAGTGATATTTGTGGTTTTAGCTGTCAATCACAGCGTCGTGTGTGTCGCCTCATTGTTTTGACCGATGATCGCTCGCGTCTACGTAGTGTGATCAACCGGACGCTGACTGTCGTTGACTTAACGGACTCAGGTGTCGCTGTTAACGGGACATTTCTCTTTCTTACATAGAGTCCCTTTAATGTTTCTGGTGTCATCTCTCCTTCTTTTATCATGTCCTCATCTCCTCCATTTATCCTTCATCGATTCCTTCTCTCCCCTCGTTTAATCTCCTCCTGTTTCCCTCCTCTTTCCTGTTTTCTTTCTCTTCTTCCTCCTCACTAAACATTCTTCATTCTGCACTCTCTCCCCATTCATATATTCTCTTCTCTCTATTCATTCTCTTGTTTATCATTCTTTATGATTCCCTCTCCTTTATATCTACCTCCTCTCCTTCTCATTTTAACACAGTCTCACTTCAGTATCGCCCGTCTCCCTTAATCCCGATCTCTCCGTCTCGCCTCCTTTCATCTTTTCTTCCACCTCTGCCTCATCTGTCTTTCCTTTTGCTCTCCTCCATCTTTTCCTCTTCCTCTCCCCCCCATCGGTTCAACATGTCAACCCCTCCAGGCACGAGCAGGGAGGAAATGGATGAGTTCATGCCTCTGTTTATCTTCCTTTCAGTACGTTTCAAGTTTCACTTAAATTAAATAGTAACACTTCACCTAAATCTTTCATCTGACTACCTCGGGCTTTCATCTATTCAGACTTTTAATATTTGACTAGAACAGTTGGTAACACTTTTCCTCTGGCTTTCATGTTTTATAACCCGCATGTGATGATCAAAAATGATGAAAACTGTTTTACTTGTGCCATTTTGTGTCCTAAGCTGAATAACCCAAATAAGGCTGACGTAACGGAGCGCCAACCTTTGCCTAAATATCAATGTCTGGATCAAAGCGAATGTCTCCGTCGAGTTTCACACCATCGTCTGTGTCGCAGTCTGTTTATTCGAGCTGACGTTTTCTAACTTGTATATTTATATCTACACATTTATACTCTCAAATGGCAACGGATCTACCGACTGTAGACGCTGCTTTGAATTTAGAATCATCTTTTGGCAGCAGAGAGCTCTCTTTTTATCTTGAGTACGGAGCTAACTGTGGCAAAGAGTGAATACGACTGAAATATAGAACAATATAGAACTACTGGGGTGTCAAAGTTAACGGAATAATAAAGCATTAACGCAAATTTGTTTTAATGCCACAGTTTTAAAGCTAGAGTTAAAATACTGGTATCATATGAAGCTAGAAAACCTGATGAATCCATCGGTACCAACCATGTCGCTTGTCGAGAAGGAGGTTAAATAGCGCTCCATCATGGCTATTTTCAAAAGGGTCCCTTGACCTCTGACCTCCAGATATGTGTGCTACAGAATCTCTGTTCACCAGCGTTTACAATGGAGGCACATAAACATGAGAAGAGGTGCATCGAAATATGGAGCCTTTGCCCAATCTGAGTCCAAGACCTGCAAGAACCACCACATCTTGATTCATTGTTTTAGCATAAGATTAGGCTCTTCTATCCAATGCAAATCAACTCGTTTCTGTGATTTCCTTGAAGTGCAATAAAATAACGCAGGGTGGCGATGGATGGCCTAGATCAGCTGTTTCCACTCCTGCTCCTCCAGAAACAAACACAGCTGGTTGGTTTTTATGAGCTATCAGGCAGTTAGTTCAGGCTGTTCTCACACACCGTTCGTAGCTATACCTACCTACAAGTAAAGCTCTGTAATTCACATGTATCCTACAAAATTAACTCGTATATAATCCATGTAATCGGTAACTAGGAAGTATAAAAAGCATAAAAAAACACTGGATCCAGAAGTGAAAGTTGACTTGTCATGTAATTTCCGTACTTCAGTTACTTCCATAGTTGTTGTTGTTATTATTATTATTATTCCTAAGGAATCCATTGTTACCAACCAGGTCACACTAGCTTGTCTTGAAGGAGGCTAAATAACGTCTCTAAATTTTGGAGAGGAAAAACTGTCATGTCCATTTTCAAAGGGGTCCCTTGACCTCTGCCCTTCAGATCAGTGAATGTAAATGGGTTCTCTGGGTACCCACGAGTCTCCCCTTTACAGATATGCCCACTTTATGATCATCACATGCAGTTTGGGGCAAGTCATAGTCAAGTCAGCACACTGACACACTGACAGCTGTTGTTGCCTGTTGGGCTGCAGTTTGCCATGTTATGATTGGAGCATATTGTTTTATGCTAAATGCAGTACCTGTGAGGGTTTCTGGACAATATCTGACATTGATTTGTGTTGTTCATTGATTTACAATAATAAATATATACATACATTTGCATATAGTGGCATATTTGTCCACTCCCATGTTGATAAGAGGATTAAATACTTGATAAATCTCCCTTTAAGGTACATTTTCAAACAGATAAAAAACATGTGATTAATTGTGATTAAATATTTTATTAAAACCATACCATGGTATATTAAATTATAAAAATGTTGCAGTCTGTCTGTCTGTCATTCTAACGTTTTAGGTTCGTACTGAAATAATTATTTTTTTCGGACAGATTGCCATGAAATTTGGCACCGATATGCACGGTGCCCAGAAGATCAATCATAAAGACTTTTCATCTGCCGCCCTGAGCACAATTCAATTATTCAGTGAAATATTTCAACACCTACCAGATGGCACATTATATACACACATGATGTATCCTGACTGATCCTCTATAGCGCCACCATGTTTAACCAATAAGGCTTTTACATTTCAGCTGTAGCTGCTGCTGATTGAAGTGTCTTTTTTGAGAATCTATTACATGCACATAATCATAAATGTGCATCCTCTCATGCACAAGAGCGGCCCTGCGTGTGGCATGTTCCTTTAACATCCTTAGCTGGGATGAGTTTAGAATACATAGAGAGTCATCTGCAAGTCCAACGGAGCCACTTGCGCTCATTATTTTCAATATTTGCTATTGTGCATTCTAGACAGCACTTACGGTCCCAGACGGGCACTCTAAATCCCCCCGTCTGGCTGAGAGAACCAAAGCATGCTTTGAGAAGTTAAAATAATTTCAACTTTCAGCAACAAAGCACTGAGCCCCTCAAATGGAGTTTTCGGCGGTTGCATAGCAACAAGTGCCGAGGCCAGTGCGCTTCCCGTGAGCGCCGTTTAGAGCAACAAGCAACAAGACGAGAAAAAGGTAAATATGTGCTCGGTGCACACACAAAGACTTACTGCCGTAGTCTCTGATGGAGAAGTTGGAGCTCTGAGTGGCCAGGCTGAAGATGAAGGAGGCCGGCTGGTCGTCTTTATCTGTGGCTCGCAAGCTTCCTATCACCTGACGAGAGATTAAAACATACAATCTAATTAATCCATCCTGGACACAAAACTCTGTTTACACCCAATGCAGTCTAAATGTATACTGCACATGTTGTTTGGGGAGTTTAAGTCATGTTGACATTTTATATTCATCCATCTTTCAAAGATTCTGTGTAGCATTCATCACATGACATTCTCAGGTAGTTAATCATGCATAAATCAGCTAACACTTAAAGGAACAGTGTGTAGCATTTGGTGACATCTAGTGGTGTGGTTGCAGATTGCAACCAACTGAGTACCCCTCCGCTCACTCCTCCCTTTCCAAGACTGCGGTAACAAGAGCCGCCGGAGTTCAATAATGTGGTAACGAACACTTTAGAAACAACAGAAGTCAGGCGGCGGCTGACGGTACCACGGATTTGCACTCTGTAGCTCTCGTTACTGCAACTACGGTGGCCTTCAGGTCACGTAGAAACTTGAAAGTCTCTCTCTAGAGTCAGAGTTTGGTTTGTCCTTTCTGGGCTACTGTAGAAACATGGTCTCCATGAAGAGGACCTGCTCGCTATGTAGATATGAAGGGCTCATTCTAAGCTAGGTGATTATACACTAATGAAAACATAGCTGTTAATATGATATTCCATTTCTGCTAATAGCTCCCCTAAAATGTTACACACTGTTCCTTTAAGTGACTGTAAGATCTGTAAATATCTATCTATTTTAACAATGGTGGATGAATACAAATACATCCAAATCAGGTGAAACCCTGCCGTGATACATGCTGCGTCTTTCTTACCGTATTAGTGGGGTCGTTCTCACATACGAAGATCTCGTCCACAGTCAGTTCAGGCTTGTTGTCGTTGACGTCCTGAACTATAATGTTAACTTTCACAAATGACTCCAGACCTGCAGAGCAGAGACGGCAACACATGATTACCTGCAGAGTCACCGTATACAAGGATTTTATAGCAGATCACGATCAGATGATAGAAAAGATGTCCGCACACGTGACTCAACAAAGGAGCTTCCTAACCTAGTAGAAAACACTGCATATTCTGCCAATGATTGGAGGAATGGGATTGGTTGTTTCTACCAGCCTGTCCTTTGTTGAATCACGTCTGCCCGATGAAGGTCTGACAGACCGAAGGTTTGGAATAAAGTGGAATACTGCATAGATCTAAGTGTGCGGATATCTTTTCTATCATCTGCTGGACTCATTGATTCTTCCAGCACCTTAGCAAAGATGAAGTCATGTGGAGCGGTTGTCATCCTGCTTTAGCAGATCACGATAAAAAACACACAATAAGTTGATGGTGGTGAATTTCCATTATCCCGATAACCGTGAATATCATCAGTGTCACATAAGTGACCTGAAAAAACTGTCTAGCTCGCTAGAGCCTGATTTAAAAGTACAGAAATGATCATGTAAAAAAGAACAGACTCAAAAAATGTTGCTATTTATTTATTTATTTGTTTGTTTCTTTATGCAGGGGAGACCTTATGATTTAAGATTTCCTTATTTAAGATTGTTCTATTGTTTGTTTTTCACTACAGAAAGATGTGTGTCCTATTTGTGATGTAATTTATGTTAAATATTTTGTTTCTTAAAGGGACTGTTTGTAACTTTTTAAGCGTATAAATGTACCAGGTCGGGACACATGCGCGCTCGCATAAGCGCGTTCGCGTGTAGCCGCTCTCTGCCTGCTTGCCTTCACTCAGACAGCGTGCGCGTTCTCGCTCAGCTCGCTCCACCTCTCACGTGCATGCTGCTCACTCCACACTGCAGAAGAGTTAGTTTAGCTCTGAGAATATCTAGTGAATGTTCAGTGGACGTTTGTGCAGAAATAACTGCTGCAGCTCCTCCAGACCAACAGAGGTTTCCTGTGTCTTGTCAAGTGACGGAGCTCCGCAACGAGTTACGTTGTCATCTTGTTACCGACCGGGTGCCGGTGTCTCCCTGCTCTCTCCGGCTGTGGGCGGAGAGAGCAGGGAGACATGCTGCAGAGCCCCGCTGTCTCAGCCTGTGCTGAGGCAGGAAAAGCCAACACTAGGATCAGCATTGATTCATGGAGAGACCTTGGTCTGGTCAGCTAACATTACTGCCAAGCAGCTGAAATATAGAGTGATATTGTGGTTTTAGCTGACGTGTGTCGCCTCACTGTTTTGAGCGATGCTCGTTCAGGTATATTTAGAGCGAGCAAGCGTGAACCCGACGCTGACTTTCGTTGATTTCACGGCCACAGGTGTCGCTGTTAAGAAGCATTTCTGAAAGTTACAAATAGTCCCTTTAACAAAATGTAACGTGAGCTGATTCCAGTATGTTTTAGTGCCATTTGAGGAGTTTTAGGAGTTTTTTGATTGATTGATTATTGGGATAATTTAGTAAATCACTATTATTTTGACCAGATAATCACAACAGTTGTTCATATCGTCCCATGCTTAGTGTGTGTAGTGATGGATGCTTGCTGCAGGAGCTAATGTTGTAATTTAGTCCTGTAGCACTGACTGATCTTGTCTTAACTACGTCACAGTGAGCTGACAATGAAAGTGAAGATAAAAAGAAATGTACAGGACATTTCAGCGTCATTTCTGCCTGCAGGGATTCTTCAGAGCAAAACGTACTGTATGCTGGCGGATCAAACAAAATACTTTCATGTACATCTTATGATGCACCGTAATCTTATTTAACGCATACGTGGAACTCAATGTAGAAGTGCAGAAATGCTTTTGGTTTATGAACCATTGAGGCCCCTCAGATCCTCCGGCTCTTCTCTTTTAGTTGTTCCACCAAGCAGAACAAAAACATCTGGTGACGCTGCTTTCAGCCGCTGGAACGACCTTCCAGAGGAACTGAGAGGAGCTGAACATATTCAGATTTTTAAACATAAAATAAAAACCCATCTATTTAGTCTGGCTTTTATGTAGTTAGGGCCCGAGCACGAAAGTGCCAGGACCCCAACGGTGTCCTGGCACGAAGTGCGAGGAAACCTATTGTTTTTCTAAGGATTATTATTATTATTATTATTATTATTTTTCTGCTGCGAGATCGCGTTTTTGAGGCCTTTCCCATCCCCAAAAACTCACCAAAATTGGAACGTGCGTCGGGAGTGGCGAAAATTGCAATGTTCTGTAGTGTTTCGGAACGGGCGTCG
>CAKAOI010051866.1:48279-66038 GCA_916701655.1 Sebastiscus albofasciatus
CTGTTGTAACTTGTTTTTACCTAGTCCCAGCTGCTCCAAACTTCTCAAGCTGGATAACAGTCCTGGCCTGAAGACAGATACGTGCCACGACAGCGTGTTCCCCAGACGTGCCAGCGTGGGCGAGGGCCCGTTCATCGCTGCTTGCAGCTTTAATTTTTTTTATAGTTTTATAATTTTATAATTTTATAATTATTTTATTTATCATCATCATTATAGTGTTTATTTCAATCTATTTTATTTAATCAACATTTTGTTGCTGATCAATATTATCTCTTTTATTCTATTTTATTTTATTAAAATGTTGTTATTTTAATACAATCTGCTTATTTTGTGTAGTTTTATAATTTTTATTTATTTATTTTTAATTCCTTGTATTTTATTTATCTTTTATTATGTTAAATACCCATCTCTTGTTGCTTTCTTATTCAGTGGACTTTCATATTGCTTGTTTTGGTGCATTAGTTTCTAAATCCATTTTTAACACTCTATATTTTTGTCAATCGTCTGTCCAGCACTATGAATTGCATTTGACTTGTTTGAAAGGTGCTATATAAATAAAGTTTGATTGAATGTTGACAGGACATAAATCCTCCTGTTAAAACAGAGATTGTAGGACACAGGCCTGCCAACAGGAGAAAACAATTACACTTCAAATAGTCAATTATTCATTGTTTTATTTTGCTGGTTGTCCATTTTCTCAATTTCTTTTTCTTTTTGTAAATATTCAGAAATCCAGATCAGAAGTATTTTTTTAGCATTTTTGCTTCCTTAATTTCTTATTTTTCTCAGCTTCACTCAGCTTTTTTGTACTTTAACTTAAGGACGTAGATATGACAGCGATCAGCCGTGATACTGATCAGGTGTGTGTGGAACTGATTAAGGTCAGGCCCCTGAAAGGATTTCTATTTGTGAGCTTTTCTTCGGCCGTTTCTTCGTCACATTAAAGCAGCTTTTACACTTATTTTGATGTTTTGAATATTCATCTTTTGATAAATGTGTTCCTTCCTCTTGTACTGCGATTTCTGAAACTATCTTTAGTACAGTACATGTACTGTATATCGAGGACCTTGTCAAGCTCGGGGGACCATTGTGTTCCTTAAACATGGTGACAAGCCACCAAAATAGATCTCTGGATTTCATTCACCGCCGGTCTAAAAATATATAGTTTGGTTGGGAAGCTGCGAGTGAACAAAGAGAGCCCGCTAATGTGATTTCCCTGCTTATGCTCTCTCCTTCCCGTGTGGGTCGACCAGGTGTTGAGGCAACGTGTTAAATCTATAAAATGTGTTACACTCCCATCCTTCAATAAATCCAGAGGAGCTGCTCCGTGAACAACAAGAGAACGTGCTGTCTTTGTTGGCCTTTCTAACTCCCTCTCTGCATGCACATAATTAGAAAACACATGGTTTCAGTTATTCATCTGAGGTTCTATTGTTTAAAGGAAACAGGATTAATAAACGTGTGTGTGTGTGTGTGTGTGTGTGTGTGTGTGTGTGTGTGTGTGTGTGTGTGTGTGTGTGTGTGTGTGTGTGTGTGTGCGTGACGTACCACTTGGCTCCTCCTGTGCTTTAACTTGAAACATGTGTGTGGCCTCCAGCTCTCTGTCCAGCATCCTCAGGGTGGACAGCTGACCTGTGAACGGGTTGATACCGATCGGACAGTCCTTGTCTAAGATGGAGTACCTGAACAGAGAGAAAGCAGGAGATGAGTGTGCCGGATTAGCAGCATTATTTGTTCTCGTTAGACGTCTGCACAGCGTCGTACCGAATGCTCTTGTGGGCTCTGTCAGGATCTTTAGCCGTGATCGTTCCGATGTTGCTCACGATACGTTCTTCCATCACGGTGAACGTGTAGATGAGCTGAGAGAAGACCGGCGCCTCGTCTACGTCCAGCACCTTGATGTTGACCTGTCGGATAACAGTCGGAAGACAGCTTGTAAATTGTGCGACATTTGGTCGACATTGGCCTAACCCTCCACCCCCTGGAGGGTGGAGGGTTAGGCTTAGAGTCTACAGATGTACCTGTGTGTGATATTTACCTGGGCTGTGGTGACAGCACTGTTCACATTGTCGGCAGGAAAACGCAGGTTTTTCAGGTTTTCTCGCACCTGGACGGTGAAGGAGTAGCTGCTCATCGTCTCGTAGTCCAGAGCCTGTAAGTATAGATTAATATAGATAAGTATAGTATAGATATAGAGTATAATTATAGATAAATAAGTAGATTAGGATTTCATTTCATTTTGAACATAGACAACCTATTAAGAGCTCTTCTCATCCTGGTTTATGTGCTCAAATAATTTTGTCCCTGTGGTGACAAAAGTGAACCCCAAAGGGCCAAAAAGGTTTAAGAACCGCAAGATAGAGACAGACTCCTCCTGACTATTGCACGCTAAGCATTGTTTTATTAGTATGCTGTCGACAGATCAGTGTTTTCAGTTGTAGGTTACAATATTTAAAAGAGTAGCTCCACTGGACTTCTAAGATATTCAGGGTTTGAATCCTGATTACACAACGAACCTCCAAGGCTCATTTCTATGTCTCGATCTGTTGCAGCTGTAAATCCTGAATGTCTCCGTTCTCTCACCAAAATGCAATAAACTCACTCACTTTCTGTGAAACTTATTCTTATTGCACATGAAATGACGTGCGAGTTATCGTATCATTCATACACCATTTAGTGCAACCGGGCTGTCATATTTTGATTCCTCCTCAGAAGTTTATATTTCCACTTATTTTTAGACCGGGGACAAAATAAAGTGCATTTGCACTTTGCTCAAATGCATCTCCTATCTTCATCCTCGGTGCATTCACACCTGCGTCTGTTCACCAAGGAGTCGATGTTCAGGTGTAAAAAGGCTCTAAATGTCACAACTCAGCTGAAACAACCTGGTTGAGCTCATACTTTAAGATTTAGGAAACACAGTAAAGTGCCATATGTCCCCTCCATGTTAAACATGTTACCATGCATGAAAATACCTCCTTCCTTTCACTCTTTCAAAGTCTGCACAAACTGAGACTTTCATGTCAACGAATATACGGCAGCGAGCGCTGCTTACCGTCACATTCCTGCTTATCGTTTCCTTCCCCTGTGTAAGAAACAGCCTACTGTTCAGTTAAATGTTGTTTTATCTGTGGATGGGACACCACAGGTAGGCAGGAATATTCTGTTAACGGGATTATTCATGGTAACAGGGATACTCAGTCGCAGGGTATCAAAGGCATGTGTAAACAGCTTAACAAGAATAAGACCTTAACCGCGGTGTGGCCGATAGCTGGCTTATACTCCGTACATGTAAACACAGCCGGTGAGGAAGATGAGAGGCTGCTACAGAGCTGAGGGGCGAGTTGAGCAGAGAGAAGATTGTGGTGCGATTCGATTTCCAGGCCAAGCTATTACAGAGCTCATTTCACTTCATTAGAATACATTTCCAGCTCTCTGATGTCCCAAATACTTTATCTGAAGAGCACAACCCAGTGAAGTAAACCTGCAGGCATAAATAGCTCTCCTCACCAGGAGGAGGACACCACTTAGTGCTTTGAATTCTGTGTTATGCATCATTGTCCTCACATTTGACATTGCAACTTTCATTTTTGTATGTAATTGGTGGCCATGTGGTGGCACGAGTCATAACCAGAAACCACTAATATCAATACATACTTGAAGACATGGAAATCCAGTCACATCCTGCCACTGTGGCCTCCATCCGTATGCTCAGCTCCCAGATGTTTAATGTTGGTGATGCCGGCATGAAAACCTATTTTTGTGCTCGTCCCCTATCATTCTGAATGAAAGCACCACTTTAATACCTAAAATGTCAATTGAACATCAAACCCATCAGTTTTGTGGCTGGAATTGTGAGCAACACAATCTAAACCACATTCCTTTAGTTTTGGTTTCACCAAAAAATGTAGCTACCAATATGTTGTTTTGTGCTGTTCCTGAGGGGTTCATGGAGAGATTGTGGAGCAGCTCAACACATTTGAAAAAGTAGAAATAGGATAACAAATTGCTAATGCTAATCTATAGTACATTTATTGTCTCAACCACTAGCAGTTTCACAAGGCATTTAGCGTGCAATAAGAATGCCGTTCTTGCTTTTGGCGTGTCATTTTTACGCATTGTATTCTGTACCGATTGCAATGTAAACGCATCAGCGTAAATATGCTACGCTCAGAGTGACGTAGAATAAAAAGGAGAGAGACTGCTTAAGGTTGATACTAGAACTGCAGGATTTTCAATCAGGAGGCCGGTGTTTAAGACCGGTGTTCGAGACATGTACCGTGTTATTTTTAGAGACGTGTTTTCCGTAGTTATGTTACGTTGTTTCTGTACAAATTTTACGTAGTTTACGTACTTATTTTAAGCCGAACAATGATGTTTTTCTAAAACCTAACTAAAGGGTTTTGTTGCCTAAACCTAAACTGCAGACACATGAAAAGCCTAAAATGTGTTCTCATGACATGTTCTTGTATTGTGTTGCTGTTTATACGCCTTCCAATGAGATCGGGTTGAAAACCAGCAAAAAGCCAACAAAAAGCTAAAAGTAAAAAATACATAAATGACTGAAATGTCCAGTTTCTGCCATTTCAAGTGGCAGTAGTATGAATACAAACATGACCAACTACGACCCCAAACACCTGAACATCATGTATGGATTCATGTATGCCATGATTGACCACAGCCACTGTGTTTTCTCTGCTGCAGCTACTATCAAATTAGAAAAGTGCACTCAGTAGAGTTTAGATCTCCTCCACGTGTCTCCATCTCTCCTCCCAAACAAACAAGAGTTGAATCTCACAGTCGAGATGGCGGCAAAGATAACAAAAACAGGGATTTATTCATCTCGTATCGGGCCTAACTTTAGTGCATCATAACATATCGGGTAAGGGTATTGATCTACAGATGCTCCGGTTCAAAATGAGACCAAACTTTTCTATGGATGCCAGTTTTTGAGCTTCAACGAAGGCCGAAATGTGGCCCGCAACAGACTAGGTAAGGCTGGTTTTAGCCTAGATAAAATGTCTTTTGCTACTGAAGCAGTTGTTGATCATTTGTGGCTCCTACCAACCGGTTAAGAGGAGCAAGGAGTCAGCAGGCAATGACGATATAAAACAGTCAATAAAATAGATTTTTTAAATAGAGTAGCTGATGGGTCCAGTAGTATTTGAGATTAGCTGACCATCTAAAAGGGCTATGGGAACCACCGTTAAACTCAAACACAAATTGCAGACAGCAAAAATGGCGGCAAATTCACTAAAGGTGAAAAAGTTAAAAATCCAAATGAGTCAGTATTCCTTCTAGAAAATCAGCTTGACTCACCAAAACTAGGAATGCCATGGCTGATTTATAAATTCAGGGGAAAACAAGAGACTTTTAGCCTTGAGATATCGTCTATGGTTGGATATCGTTGCCACGTGAGCCTCCTACCTGTTTGAGCATGAGGTTGCCGTCCTTGTTGGGGCTGCTGAGTTCAACATTGAACATTTTGCTGTATTCATTTGGAAGGATGAAGACCGGCTCTTTGTTCTGAATCTGATCTCTGTCCTCCAACTCCAGAGTGCCTATCTTCGCATTCAGCTTGTGGTCCTCTGGAACGTGCAGCTCGTACGTCTCTGCAGACAGAAAACAGACGATCCGAGTGAATATAAGACAGCTACAGTAAATATGTTCATATGAATAACCCTGATTTTAAAAACAAGATTTCCTTACTTCGGGTGAAGGAAGCAATGTTATCGTTGGTGTCGGTGACGGTGATGTTGACAGTGGTGGTGGATGTGCTGCCTGAGGCCATTCCTCTCATGTCCTGAGCTTTAACCACCACTACATACTGACTCTTGGTTTCGCGGTCCAGAGTGCTTGTCTTGCAGCTGATCACACCTGCAGAGAGACAGTGAGAGAGACGGACAGACGGAGAGGGTGTTATCTTTGAGGTCAGCTCTGACTCATATTCAAGTAAAAATAGCTTCATTGACTTGTTAAAGAAGAAGAAAAAAAGACAGTGTTGCTGCAGGATAAGGATCATGTTGGAGATCAGAGCAGCGAGCCTACCTGTGATGCTGTCGATCTGGAAGGCAGAAAGGTCTCCGTCTTGGTTCAAAGAGTACCTCAGCTCTCCGTTAACGGTGCTGGCATCATCGGCATCGGTTGCCCTCACCTCCACTACTTTAGTTCCTAGATGAAGAACATGAATGTAAAAAAATAATATATATATATACATATACAATAAGGTACCATGCTGTCCAACCCGAATGTTCTTGTACTGAACACTTTCTAACTGATTAACACGTGGTGATTATGTGCTAAGGTTGTGTTATTTGAGTCGCAAGTGTGCCTTCCTGTCACAGAAGAATGTACTAATGATTGTGACAGGTGTTGACATTATGTTGTTCTCCCAGACTTTTCACAGTACGGTCTATTTTTAATCTAAATTATCACTGGATGGTAAATGTCAAATACTCGCAGCAATATTAACTTTTTTTCCTGCAAGAGTTTGCTTCATTTATGGTGTTGCAACATGGTCTGCAACGTGTTTAGACTGGTTGGAACGCACAGCCCTGTTGCCAGGGGAAATAATGCGAACCACGGGATACGTTGAGTGTCAAAGTTTCTGAACTAAAAATATGTTTCATATCAGACTGGTATCACTCTTGCAGAAAGGCACTATTACACATTGTTAAAGTTGTGAAATGATTGGTTGATTTAGGCAACAAAACTAATTGGTTATGATTGGAAAAAAAGGTGGTATAATAACAATCGACTTTCTTAACATTACATAAAAAAACGTTAAGTCAACGTTTACTTTTGGTTTCACACAGTCCTGTGTTTGTTTGACCCACCCACCACTCCTCCCACCACTAATGAAAACATTCATACTATTGTATGTCAAAAAGATGACATTCTCTCTTGTTATACTCGTTATTATACCACGTAACGGTCGCTCCATATAGTACATCACTTGCTTTGACTGAATGCGAAAATTCACACACATTCAACACATATCATAGTTTGCACAACCTGATCTCACGGGGAAGGCGTAGAAATAGCACCATGTTACAAGCACATTCCGCCTTTTGGCCTTTTTGAATGCCAGTTTTACACGAAACGCAACAAAACTACGGTATTACAGTTAAGTTTAGGCAACAAAACCCACTCGCTTAGTTTTAAGAAAAACTTAAAGTACGGCTACTAAGTAAAATACGTACAGAAACAGCGTAACAGAAGTATGGAAGTCATGTCAGAAACGTCACTAATGTAACTTCAGAATAACTCCACAACACTTCACAAAGTCCTGTGTTCTCACCCACCACCAGCGGTCTCTCTCCCCTTTTAGTCTACGTCACTAGCGCTGAGCATAGCATATTCATGTGGATGCTTTTCCATTGCAGTCAATACAGACTACATGGCGTTCACATGACGCGCCAAAAGATAGAACGGCATTCTTATTGCACGCAAAGTAGTAATTTTACGTGTTATTTTCTTTTTTTCTCGTAAAGTTATGACTTTATTCTCGTAATATTACGACTTTTTTCTCGTAAAGTTATGACTTTATTCTCGTAATATTACGACTTTTTTTCTCAGAAAGTTACGACTTAGTTACGAATATTCTGACTTTATTCGGTAAATCTCAGATGTGTTTTCCCTAAATGTGGCCCTAATACTCCGTAGTGCATTGTCTCTTTGTCCCTCACTGCATTAGACTTACATACTATATACTCAGACTATAAACTGTGTTACCTTCATCACAATGCTTGAATGTTTTGCGGCTCCAGACAGATTTTTTTTTTGTGCCTAAAATGGCTCTTTTGATAGTAAAGGTTGCTGAGCCCTGTAGTTGACTCATTCCATCACACACTGAAAAACAAAAACTGAGCGCAACCTTTCAACCTGCTGCCACCTGATGATGATCTATTTGTTAGACGGTAACCCTACTCACCTATGGTGGACCTCTCCATGATGGATCCATTATATATTTTGGGGAAAACTGGAATGTTGTCATTGATATCCGTCACCTGGACGACAAAGTCTCCAGAATCCTCTATCAGCTGGTTGTTCCCATCATACATCGTGGCGGTCAAATGGTACGAGCTCTTCTCCTCTCTGTCCAGAGATCTGGTGACGAACAGGTCTCCTTTGCGATCCACGGTGAAGATGGTGTTTGCTCCTTCGCCTGATATTTTAAAGTTCTTCACCTCCACTCGCTGGCTCGACTTCAGCTGTGACAGAAAAAGAAGAAACAAAGAAAGACGGTTGACTGTCTGGTAGTTTTCAGCCCTGTTTCTCCCGGCTGGAGGAAGCACTCAAATCAACAACCTTCCAGCAAATTTTCTACAAATAAACTGAGTATTCCAGCAAAACCACTCAAATATTCATCAAAGAGTTGGTTCGCAACAAGTTAATGCCCCAGATTCTTGGCATGCTGCAGCATTAAAACTGAATGGAAGAGACAAAAATACACATTTGCCATGGCAAGTAGATTACTGATCGTTTAAAGACTAAACTGTATCGAAGCAGGGCCCGGGAAGTAGACCAGAAACATGAGCTTCCATACCTGTCCTATCTTGTAGGCGATCGGCGCAGGTTTCTCCTCTTCCACGTAGAGAGAGTTCCAGATCCACTCTCTCTTCTGCCTGAACAGGACAGGATGGGTCTCCTTCTTCACAATATCGACGAGGCCTCGCTGCTCCGCTTCCACCACAGGAAGGTCTTCGGCGACGGCGAGGGAGACGAACAAGGCCGTAACGGCCATAAACCCCGTAGTCCACAGCTGGAGCCAAGCCATCATCTAGGACAGACAGGGATGAGGGGGTAGAGAGGGGTTAAACAGAATGAATAAAGGGCGATGTGAGGAGGCAGAGAGGAATGTGGAGGCAGAGAGGAGAGAGGGAGCAAAGAAGAAGGAGAGAGGAGATCACATTAAAACCACTTATCAGCTGTGGACAGACCCCTTCGCCGTGCCAGGGTGAGACTCAGAGTGAAGGCCAAGGACTCGCTGTCCCCTCGCAGGCCGCCGCTGAGCTCGAGGTCTATAGCTATCATTTAGGACCAGGACTCTTAAACCTTTTCAGCCTGGGACCCAAATGAAACATTTAGCCTCTCATCATGGGACCCGGGCTGAGGCATATCACTAATGTGGTCGTATGGGGATCTATTAAACATAGGCCTGTGACCCATTTTAGGTCCTGACCCACTGGTGGAGCACGAGAGAGAGAGACAGACAGAAACAGAGACAGACGGACAGAGACGGAGAGAGGAGCTGACATTAAAACCACTTAGGATGTCTGTCTTTATCAGCCATTATAGAAAGGCCATTTACCATAAAGGGACTGGTTGACATTTTGAATTTTTGATTTACTTTGTTCCTCTTTAATACGGCACATCAACTTGTGGTAAAACAGAAAGAGTTTGGGTATAACTCAGCGAGGGCTTTGTTGCTGATAAATACGATTGTGTTACAACAGACATTAGCAATAAGGACCGGGGTGTCAACACAGAGGGCAAATCACACAGCAACAAAATGTACAATCTGGCTCAACTTTTGCTGTGTGATGTAATGCAACGTCATCTGGCAACGAACTGCACTGCTGCGGCCAAAACAATTAGACCTAAGCAAGCACACATTCCTGGTAGATTACTTCATAACATGACCGTTGTGATTCTCCTGTTGGGGGCGGTAGTAGCTCAGTCCAGGGACTTGGCTTGGGAACCAGAGGGTCGCCGGTTCAAGTACCCGCATGGACCAGGTACTGAGTGTGAACTGGTAGCTGGAGAGACGACATCTCTCCATTAATGCATGTACATATGTCCCGTTTGTGCATGTGTGTATGTTCTTTGTAAAATGACAGAGTGTAAAAATTGAATTTCCCCTCGGGGATTAATAAAGTGCCTTTCTTCTTCTTCTTCTTCTTCTTCTTCTTCTTTACCTTGAGATCATCGAGACTGAGGGTAACACAATTTGTGGTGATTTAGTTGCAGTGTGCCGTGTTTTGGCATCAGATAAGCCATCTAACTCATGGATATATAACTTGCATTGTATTGCATGCACGGTGGGGCCGTCTTGGGGCCCTTCTGTGTGGAGTTTGCATGTTCTCCCCGTGTTAGCGTGGGTTTTCTCCAGGTACTCCGGTTTCCTCCCACAGTCCAAAGACATGCAGGTTAGGTTAATTGTTGACTCTAAATTGCCCGTAGGTGTGAATGGTTGTCTGTCTCTATGTGTCAGCCCTGCGATGGACTGGCCACCTGTCCAGGGTGTAACCCCACCTTCGCCCAATGTCAGTTGGGATTGGCTCCAGCCCCCCCGCAACCCCTAACGGGATAAGCGGTTGTAGATGGATGGATGGATTTTGTCTTCTCACCTTCAGCTATAGCAAAAAGTCGCTTACTTTTTTTATGTCTATTTTTGTTCTGAAGGCCGTGTAGAGAAATAAAGAGACCAGACTAAGAGTCTACAGCCACTTTATGAGGTTATAAAGAAATCCAAACTGTTACGGAGATAAATCAAAGGAGGTCAGAGGTCAAGGGACCCCTTTGAAAATGGCCATGCTGGTTTTATAGTTTCACTCTATAGCTTTAAAACTGAGCCTGCCACAACCCAAAAATCGCAAGTAATTAGTGGCGTTAAAGTGAATTTGCGTTGATACGTTATTATAACGTTATTTCACTGAATCGCCCACCTTGAGTCTGTATCTCAATACAAGTACCTTCGAACTGTGATTGATGATTCTCCGTCTTTTAAGCCTCACATTCAGCAGCTGGTGAAAAAACTAAAGTTGAAATTGGGTTTTTATTTTAGAAACAAGTCTTGCTTTTCCTTCGAGGCCAAAACGAGGCTTGTCGTTGCCACCTTTATGTCTGTGCTGGACTACGGCGATGTTATGTACTGTACATGCATGCATCTTCCCAGAGCCTACGCATGCTGTTTACTGTCTACCATGGAGCACTGAGATTTATTACTAATTTGAAAGCCCTTACGCACCACTGCTCTTTGTATGCTCGGGTAGGATGGTTGCCTCGTCCACCCGTAGACTGAACAACAAGCAACAAGCAAAAAAGTCCACTAAGGGCGGGTGGGAGTGGTTGTTGATTGGGTTTGTGATCAAACGCGTTGATTGGGTTTGTGTCACGAGTGAAACCAAAAGTAAACGTTGACTTTTACGCTTGTTACATAAAGGTCTCCTCTGGAGAACATGAATGTCTTTAGGCCAATCCGACTGATAGTTGTTGAGATATTTCAGTCTGGACCAAAGTGATGAACCCAACGACCAACACACAAAATCAAAGCAGCGTCACAACAGAAACTTAACCCGACAATCACAAGCCCAAAATATGTTTCAAACCAACTTGAGTCTGACTCATATTAAAGCTGAAATTTGGTCTAAATCTAAATCAAACTGGCACCTCATCTGATTTATGACCTTTGATTGATTACGAGTCAGGAGACGTTTCACTCTCTTGCATCACTTGTTCGTGCCTGCGAGCCGTTTTACCACTATTTAACCAAAATATACATGTATAAGGCAGTCTAGTAAACTTTAGCTTTTCCTTCCTACTATCTCACCCTCTCTTGTTTCTGTCTCCCCCATGGTCCCAGCCCCCCCTCCCCCCCACTGGGCTCTATCTAATAAAGCAGAAATGCCAGGGAAATAATCTTCAAAACATTTTAGTCTATGTGTGCCCTGCACTCCAGCAGATATCTCAGCGCAGCCCTGTGCCATCCCCGTAGACAGATTAGTGCATCTTATTGTCTCCCAGCCATTAGCAGCAGGGAGGGAGAGAGGGAGAGAGAGAGAGATTATGATGAGGGGATTATACTGGAACAAAGTCTTCTCCCTCTAATGGCCTAATCTCATATTTTGCTGACCTCCGCTGACCTCTTCACACGGCTCCCCACAAATCAGCTCAAACAAAGACTCAACAGTGCTTTTCTGGCCTTCAGTTCGCATCCTTTATTGTTTGGGTTTTATTTCTCCTCTTGTGTTGTTCTTCTTTGTTTGGTTTCCTTTCAGGACTAAATTAATTAAACACAAGTGCATCATCTTTTTTACTGCAATTGTGGACTTCTGAATGGAAGTGTTTCTGTGTAACGCCAGTAAACATCTACTGAATCAGAACTTAATGCCAATGACAAAGTACTCGATAATAACCTTCTTACTTAACACTTCTTCTTCTTCTTATTCAATAACTTCAAAAGCATTGATGTTTTCCATTAGATTCATTACTTCAAAGCAATACTTGACAAATTGTGGATGCCACCTCGTATGCGGGACGAACTGACTGTTAACGAGGGTCTTTTGGCACAGAGAAGTACTCGTATCGGTACTCGGTATCAGAGAGTACACAAATGTAAGTACTTATACTCAGTGGTATCGGTGTATCCCTAATATTTTTCTACTATCATAACACTTCAGAAGCACAAGCTTGAATGTAACAGGTTAAAACAGTGATGGTGTGTGATGTTTTTTGTGCCATAGGCGGACTTTCATTCAGCCACATTGATGGGATATTCTGAACCCCTGAATTATTGACTGAATTACTATCAATACTGAAGAGAACATCTAAACAAGGCATATGTGGCGATGTCTGAATCCTTAAAAGGTCTCTTTTTTATATCATTTCAAAGCAGATTTGTTGGCATGTGATTTTTCATATTTGTGTGAGTTATGACTCTGAGAATAAGAGCCAAGTGAATTATTTCCCATTCTCCGTGCGTCCCCCTTCATGCATAAGCACCCTTGGCAATATCGCCTCTACCAACAACCACCATTTATGGAAGAACCAAAACGAGTCTAAACCAACAGGAAAACTATGATGTAGGAATGAGACGGGGAATGAAAACAGGGTTTAACTCTGATTCAAATTGTATCATAGAGATATAATATTACATTTCACATGAATAAAACTGATGAATCATATTTTTTAGAAATAGCAAGTTGGTGAGATGTTACAGTCTTGGGTCTCCTTCCTCAAATGGAAATAATCGTTAATGGTCATTTCTTTCTTTTGACATGAGTTGTGTATTTGAGCTCATTCAGCTCTAACATCTTCTTTTGATGCAACGCTTTTGAATAATTTTGTTTCGTTAAGTTCATTTAAAGCTGGTATTGCTTTGGTAATGTACTCTAGAACATATTTTACCTAACAAAGTGGCTTTCTTGCCTAAACCTAACTACAGTGGTTTGCGCGGCGTACAAATGACACGCGAGAATGGCTAAAATGCGTCTTCATGACGTGCGGTATATCAGTGTAATGTCGTGGTATTAATACGCCTTCCCGTGAGACCGGGTTGTTTGGAGCGATAGGGCTGCTAGCTACTTTGATGGGAAAAGAGTTGTCAACGCTGGGCTGGGTTGTTGAGTTGGATGATTTTAAAAACCTAGCGTACTCTTGGTGGTTTCTCAAATGTTGCCGACCCAATCTTTAAGTTAAGTTTAGCTCTCATGCTGCTTTGACTTTTGTCCATTTTTATAAAAAACATTTGCTCAGATTAAAGAAGGTGATGGTAGCAGAGTGAAACAGAGACCAAACATGTTTCCTGACTGTGTCCTGCCGTGTCCTTCTCCTCAACCGTGCGTCACCTCGTATCCTTCCTCCTCAACATGTTCTGGACAAACTTATCAATCCCACCCCATGTGCTGTACACATCTTCTCACGCAGTGGCTTCCAGAAACATGAAGACAGGAGTCCTTGAATGACTCTCAAGGAAAAGAACAAGCAGAGTCTGTTATCTCTATTTTTAGACCAATAATAGCGTAGTAAATTAATCTGTTGGCTTTGAAGAGATTGAGAGGAAAACCTTTTTAAAATGTGTTGAGCAAACTGAGGAACATTTGAATGTAAGAATGCAAACTATGTGGTTAAATACGTCGTTGTCTAATTTTTGCTGAAACAACTGAAGCTGTTTAAGAAGAACTTAATTATTATTTAGTCATAATCATGTGAGACAAATATATTTCTTATAACTGGTTAACCCTGACTGAGACCTGTTTAAGTGTATTTAAGATTGTTGGTATTACAAGTTAACCATTTCTAACCATATACATATTTACTGACATAAGTGCGGCTGGCTTTTTGGCTTTATATTACTGTAAATCAGACATTTTCATGGGTTTGCTGTCTGTGGTTGGACATGTTTGTTTCTAGTTGTATTGCTGCTCATGTTGTTGGTGGTTGGTCTAATCCAACGGGACGTACAAACATGTAAGTCAATAAAACTCAACTCAAACCTGTATTGAGTTTCATATCGCCACTGAACATTTGAGATTGTCTCTACAACATCATGATAACAAAAATAACATTTACAATCCATTTATTGGGGGGTTGCTATGGTTATATTATTGTTATTTAGTCCATTTTATTTGTTTGGGTAGTTGTGAACACAGTAATCGTACTCTGGTACGGACCAAAACAACCGTTTACAAATGAACCAAATGGCAGGCTGCCTGTGCGGGTATGTGTTGAGATGGACACAGGTAAACATCAGGTTAACATGAGTGGGAGAGGACGGACCTGGACTTTTGCAGAAGTCTGATTTTTCCTTGACATCTGGACCGAAAAAAACATACAGAATATGATAAATAAAGTCCACAAAAATAGAAGCGTTTAAAAAGTTATTGGAGATAAACCGGAGGAGAGATTCGTGTCCACAGCAGATCAGTGCAGAGTCAAAGAGAAAACACTTTGACAGCAATATTTCAAAGTCTGCATAGAAGTGGCTCTCCAGATGAAAAAGATAAATTATGGTTGTAACCGTAATAGCCGTCTGATTAAAGGCTTTTTAACTTTTTGCTAGAAGACCTTCGTTCTTTTGTGAACTTCTGTGTTCGCTACCAAAGAGCACCTTCATTAAGAGACCTTTAGAGAATATGTTGTCATCACACAAAGAACAGTTGATATAGAGCTTGACTCAGACTCCAGCCAGACTAACATCTTACTCACACATACACAACAACATCCTATGATTACACACTTACACACACACAAAGTTATTCCTGTAATGACAAGTCCGTCGGGGGCATTTTCCCTAAAAGGGGCATTTTTTAAAAACGGCGTTTCCTTCGTCAGAGTGCAGCGTATTACTCCTTCTCTTTTATCAGCAGCAGGAAGCGTAAACACAATGCCTTCTGGGAAATGCCACGGGGTCCGTTAATGAAGGGTCATCATTAGTGAGTGGACACACCCTTCCTGGTATTCAGCTGCTGCTGACTTCACGTCTCTCTCTCTCTCTCTCTCTCTCTCTCTCTCTCTCTCTCTCTGCTGTCTCACTTTGACGTTCTTTCAATCATTTCTTTCCTCTTTCTTTAAATCTCTCTGGTTGAATCTCTCAAGGTGAAAACTGCATCTTGTTTTTTTTCACACAGTCTATTTCTGTTGCCTGTCTATCATTCTACCTTTATTCCTTTTCGCACCTTTTCTTCTTCACCTCTCTGTTTTTTCCATCCCCGTCACTCTCACTTCCTCACCTTATTTATCCCCTTAGAGGTGCTGTTGGAGGATAAACACCAATTTAACAAATTTTTGTTCTCCCAATTAAACTCCACATTACTTGTAAACTGTTACTTCCGTAGAGAGAGTATAGACTGATGGATAGGAAGCGACAGGAGTCTCGAGTATGATCAAGAAGATGTGTGTAAAGTTTAGATCTTTGTTCATACAATTGTCATTTGTATTTATGCTAGTTGTTGTTAATCTTCTGATAATTACCTTTTTTAATTTTCCTCTCAACTGCAAGTGTCATGCATGCAAACTTCACTTCAGGATTACTCCAAAGTTATTTATGGCATCATTTATCAAAGGCATCTTTCAGAGGTATGAAGAGTAAATAACATCCAGGAATATCTGTAATTACATCTGTACATTGTCCGCAGGCTAGGGAGCGTGCGTGAGTGTGACGGAGGAGCAGAAAACAGACAAGACGCGGAGATACAGTTGTCATTCTCCGGGATGTTTTTGTGACTGGCAGACAGGTCTGACCTAGTTTCATTCAACCAAAGGCTAAAAGCATAGAAACGAGTCGACGAGACTTCAGAATTCTGGCGGTCGCTGAAGGGTCGTTGAAGTTCATGAACAGAAATACTCCTGAGCTCCATGATGAAATCTGAGCAGGGACAAAGGATGTCTTTTGTCCATCTGGCAATCATACATTGGACACTGGTGAACAGCATCCACGCATCAACTTCAGTAACATACAGACTCTATACAAGAAGTGGACGTCGTCACCGTGACTTCACCCGTTGGTTTGTGAACTTTGTGACATGTTTTCCCTGGTCGTGTTACGTTCTTTCTGTATATGTTTTACTTAGTTTATGTACTTATTTTAAGCCCAACCATGATGTTTTTCCTTAACCTAAATAGGTGATTTTGTTGCCTGAACCCGGACGTTACAGTAGTTTAGTTGCATGGCGTACAAATGACACGCGGAAAAATTTAAATGTGTTCTCATGACACGCAGAATGACTGTCTGATGTTGTGGTATTTACATCATTTATATATACACCTTCTCGTGAGACTGGATTGCCTTAGATCAGGGGTCAGCAACCTTTACTATCAAAAGAGACATTTTAGGCAAAGAAAAATATCTATAATAATCTGTCTGGAGCCGCAAAACATTTGATCATTGTGATAAAGGTAACACAGTTTATAGTCTAAGTATATAGTACATAAGTCTAATGCAGTGAGAGCCAAAGAGACATTGAGACACTGAGGGAAAACAAATCTGAGATTTACAGAATAAAGTCCTAACTTTACAAGAAAAAAAACACGTAAAATTACTACTATATAATATTATGACTTTATTCTCATAATACTGAGACTTTTTTTCTCTTCAAATTATCACTTTACATTAGTCTTTACATATGACTTCCTCGATGTGGCCCTCATACTCCGTCGTACCAAAGACCTACAACAATGAGAAATAAAAATGAAAATGTAAACAAAAAAACAGTTATTCATTTCCATTTTTAAAACTCCCCAGGGAGACACTGGAGAGGAGCTGAAGAGACGCAGGTTGCTGACCTCTGGATTAGATGATTCCTAAAGATCCCCCTGAACTCTATCAGCATGCCGAGGCCACAACGTCCAATTGTACAAAAAGAAATATCAAAACCTGTGCAGGTAATCATGTAACATATTGAACTCTTTCATGCTCCCCAGAGGATGAACCTTTTTCCATTCAGGACAATCTTTTATGTGCCACCAAATTATCAACATTTTTAAAGGAGATACCTACTAAGGCTACTCATGAGCCCCAGAGGATGAACCATGTTGACTTTGACGATCACATGACCTTCTTCTCTTCTGGCTCCACCCTTACTGAATATGAACGTTTGTACTTTGCACACCAGATAGTCTGCTGCATAATGGAACAGGCTGGCATTTGCTCATACTCCCCAGAGGAAGAACCTGTTCTGTAGAGCCAGTCAGAGGTCAGATTTGACCAATTTTGGGCCGGCTGCTACGATACAGTAACAAGACTCAGAGAGGAACTAAATCATGACTATTTATTATGAGCACATCAACCATACGAGCTCCAGAGAGGAGCTCCGGTATAGAAGAGTCTCGTTCCATACTGTATAAATCTGTCTCCAGAGAACGTCTTTGAGTCTACTTTTACCACCCTGAAAATCAGGGGGTTTGTTTATTTGTGTGTATGTAGCACAGGAAGTGATTCTGCCGCCTCAAATCTGTGATGTTCAACGGCTGAACGCTGCAGTGTGCGTGTGCGTGTGTGTGTGTGTGTGTGTGTGTGTGTGTGTGTTTGATTTTAT
>CAKAOI010051866.1:66710-107977 GCA_916701655.1 Sebastiscus albofasciatus
TTCATGCTCCCCAGAGGATGAACCTTTTTCCATTCAGGACAATCTTTTATGTGCCACCAAATTATCAACATTTTTAAAGGAGATACCTACTAAGGCTACTCATGAGCCCCAGAGGATGAACCATGTTGACTTTGACGATCACATGACCTTCTTCTCTTCTGGCTCCACCCTTACTGAATATGAACGTTTGTACTTTGCACACCAGATAGTCTGCTGCATAATGGAACAGGCTGGCATTTGCTCATACTCCCCAGAGGAAGAACCTGTTCTGTAGAGCCAGTCAGAGGTCAGATTTGACCAATTTTGGGCCGGCTGCTACGATACAGTAACAAGACTCAGAGAGGAACTAAATCATGACTATTTATTATGAGCACATCAACCATACGAGCTCCAGAGAGGAGCTCCGGTATAGAAGAGTCTCGTTCCATACTGTATAAATCTGTCTCCAGAGAACGTCTTTGAGTCTACTTTTACCACCCTGAAAATCAGGGGGTTTGTTTATTTGTGTGTATGTAGCACAGGAAGTGATTCTGCCGCCTCAAATCTGTGATGTTCAACGGCTGAATGCTGCAGTGTGCGTGTGTGTGTGTGTGTTGTTGAGATTAAAACAGGTTTAATCACAGAGCAGCTTCTAACAATCTGTCTGCCAGCGAGTCACACCAGGAACCGCTAGCACACACACACACACACACACACACACACACACACACACACGCACACACACACAGTGTCCTCACTAACGCTGTCATGTCACAGAGTTTATTCATTCATGCTCTGATTGGTGTTCTTCCACTTAATTCTATTTTCTTTCACAATCAGACAAATGTGATTTTTATTCCAGCAAGCCTGTTATGAATGATGTGGGGCGGCTTTAAATCTGACAGTAATGACCAACAGACCATCTGAAAATAATTTAAAGCCTAGCCGTGTTATCCTCGTCGGTTCTGGCTCAGCTGTCAGCCCCCCGTCTCCGCCGAAGGCAACATTTTCCAACTCGGGCACCTCGGAGCATCAGTGGAAATGTTCAAGGAGCCCAAATATGAGGGATTAAGATGTTTCCTGTCTGACTGATCTGAACGTGAACTATCGTATAATTCATGTTCTTACATTTAAATGCTGATTATTTCTCTTTTATTTCAAACATGACAACTGCAGGTGGGAAAATGTTTTTTTTTCAATCTGTCCATTTGAATGCCACACGTCCTCCGTGTTGAACCAAGGCGGAGCAATCAGAACAGTGGGATTTGCATTTATCACAGCAACTCTAACATCCAACAACACAGCACTACTTTGAGAGGGAACATACACTGAGAAGATGCATTTCTTTGCAAATGAAAGAAAGCATTGATCGAGTTAATCTTTGCACGTAAACTATTAATTAAAAATCGATACTGTGTTTTTGAGAGTCGATCCACCCCTAGTATAAATAACACAACATCACAAAGACATCTCGCGTGTCGTGAAAACGCATTTTAGCCTTTCCGCGTGTCATTTTTACACCATGCAGCAAAACAAAACGGACGCAGTTATGTTCAGGCAACAAACCCACTCACTTAGGTTTAGGAAAAACATCATGGTTGGGCTTAAGATGAGTATGTAAACTTTCAAACTCATACATATGAAAGCAACGTAACAGAAGTATGGTTTTTCTTCGTAATTTTATCATATATATATTTTTTTTAAAGTTATTTTTTGGGGGCCTTTTTTTAAACATTTTAATGACAGGACAGTGGATAGAATCTTGGAAAGGGGGGAGAGAGAGAGAGAGTGGATGCGGAAAGGGCCACAGGCCGGATTTGAACCCAGGCCACCGCAGTCAGGACTGAGGCCTTTTACATGGGCGCCCACTCTACCAACTGAGCTAACCAGGCACCTTGTGATGTTATAATATGTCTGACCAAATGACTGTCATTATGCCTTTACATTTCCTGCATTATGTTACCTTCTTGCTAGCTTGTTAGCCTCTGTGGCTTCTAGACGCCAACAGTAACGTTAATATTTCCACGACTTAACCACTTGAACTCCAAACATACCGTGTACACGACTTCCCGTGTTGGAAACACGAGCTCACGAGTTTCATTTGAAGGCATCATTAAGAACAGAAGTTACGTGACAAATAAATCAACTTTGACTCTCTGAAAGTCCTGTGTTTTTTGACCCACCCCGACCTCCGACCTCCGCTGCGCTCGCCGCTCTTTTTACCACGCGGTTCACAATTACCTGGATTACATACAGATTGATTTTGTGCAGACCATCACGAGAAACAATTTCACGAACTGCTGTGCGACTGCGTCGTCATGGCGAACAGATGACATGCAAAGTGACGTATACCGCTTCATTCATACGCCATTCAGCGTGACCGGGTTGGACCAATCAGGGAAAACTTCACAATTACATTAAATTAAAAATGAAAACTTGTTCATGCACAAGGTGAAGCGTGGTAGATTATGTAAAGTTGCAGAATACAGGTCAGTCACTGAAAATAAAGCCGTAACTGGGTCTTTCAGTTGTAATCAGCGACTTCGGCGGCTGAGCTAACGTCGCCACAGCTGGACAGCTTGTCAAGCGCTCTGACATATATCTGAATGAATGGCTCTAATCATGAATCTTGTGTGTATGCGTGTGTGTGCGTGTGTGTGTGTGTGTTGAAGTCTACCCAGATGGCACCCAAAGGATTTTCACTGATAGTTCCCTCTCCAGGAATTAGACCACTGGGTTTAGTTGCATCAAAGGCTTTCTGCGTAACAACCAAATCAAATCACCTCTTGTCACTCGGGGCCACGGATCCAGATCCAACGAAGAATAAAAATCACTACAGAGGAGCTATTATTCGCACATGCACAGGGTGGACGAAATAACAGAAACAGCTCATGGAATCCAGGACGACTTCACCGCATCAAAAATGATCTGAATAACCTCTCAGATATTGTTGAGGAGTGGCATATTATATATACCAGGCAAGTCTTCAGCTGACAAAATGACACCACTCAGCTGACAAGATATTCACCACTTTGGAAATATTAAATGGCGTCATCAATACTTTATAGCCATCAAGTTGACAGCTGCAGATAACTATAACTCTTCAAAATGAACAGCTAAAGACCTCCTGGTGGATTCAGTTTATTATTTCCCCCCCTGCTCTGTCCAGATCATCCTGTATCGTCCTAATGGTCACAGCCGTGTCTGTCTTCATGGAATGACAGTCCAGCCTCTGGGGGGGGAAACAGCGCTCAATTACAGCATTCAAATCTACGCCGAGCTGTCCGAGGTCATTGGCATAACATATGTGAAGAGTGACGGTGGCCGACAGCATGTCCTTAAAGGGCTCATAACCATCATTTCAAGTTATTTCGGTACCTTCTTCCAGACAGTTTTGACCGGTATTCATGAGCGTTTCACCCCTGGAGTGGCTGGGGAGGTAGCCTGGAGCGTTTTTTTTAAAGGATCTGGGTTACATTCTCTGCTGTACGCTGCTTTTCAATCAACAGGGAAATTGTAATTCAGACTCCTATTTGCTGAACCGGAAAGCTCCGGATGTACATTTGTCTCTCACATACTTGTTATAGGTGAACACATAACACACCTGCACAATCAGTATTTCACATTTAAAGATAGAAAAAGAAAACTTACCACACAGATAGATGGTCCGAGCCACGTAGAATCTGTTGATTAGACCTTTAATTGAAGCCCAAATCCTTCAAGGTGCTCTCTTTGCTCACTCAAACTGGGGTTCTAGTTTAATAATGTGGCAGGTTGTGGTAGAAAGGCTGGCAGGTGGTCGTGTAAAACCACCTCCACTACGTCTCTCTTCTTTTTGTGTGCTGCAGGTTTTTGTGATGTTGAAAGAGAACAGCAGGTGCAGTGATTTCTCTCTCGGTGTCTGTACAAATCCTTTTTCTGGACTGTGGAGCAGATAAAAGTCTGTGATGAAGTATCTGGGATGATTCCTCTTGAGTGAGTTGGATTTCCAAAGACAAACACTTATTGAGATATCACTCTTCTTCCGGAGGTTTCCAGCTTCAAAGTTTTTACTCAAAAAATGTCTTCAGGTTGTCGAGGTTCTTCTTCAGAAGTCCAACAGGTTTTGAGGCTCTTTTTTTTCCTCCCGTCGCCTCTGATGTGGTTTTTCACATCCAGCGGCCAAAAAAGTGCTGAACCACAGCAGTCCCACAGCAGTCCCCTCTCCTCTCACACAGGTCACTGCCCACTTCCTCTTCCTGTTATTGTGGTCAGTCTTCTTCGCTGGGGCTCCCTGCTACCGCTCCTTTTTCCTGTCCTTGAGAGGGGGACAAACAGAGATATGGGGAGAGGTATGGGATTGGTAGTGAGACGGAGAGAGGGAGTGCATATGTCAGAACAGCTCAAAGACGCTCGGAGAGGCAGAGAAAGCAGCCGGCTCATGTTCATGAAGCAGATGGAGTGAGTGTGTGTGAGAGAGAGAGAGAGAGAGAGGAGAGAGGGAGGGGAGGGTGATGGAGAGTAAGGTGAGAGAGGCGTTACTTCCTCAGTCCTTCTCAGAGGGAGAGGGAGAGACGGAGAGTGGGGAGAGATTTATTATTCATGTGTGTGAGATAAGGATTAAGTTAAACAGGTTATTGGGGATAATCCTCAGAGATTTCCCCACATGAGGCTAGTAAATATTTCAGAGGGCTGACTTCGGCGGGTGAGTGTATCTGACAGAGAGATCTCGTCTAAGCCGGTAAATGAGATGAGTCGGACGCCCCGCCACACACACACACACACACACACACACACAATCTATCTCACCACCCCCCTCCTCTTCTCTTCAGGGGGGGGGTCGGTCGTCAGTAATTTGGCGAATTGGACAGGAAAGCCGGCTGTGTGTTTTTACATGAAACCTCTCCTGTGGCAACAGCAGTCCTGTCTTTCTTTTTCACTTCCATCCCTCTCCCTCTCCCTCTCTCTCTCTCTCTCTCTCTCTCTTTCTCTCTGTCTTTTCTTCTCTCTCTCTGTTTGCTCGCTCTCTTGTTATTTGCAGTTTCAGATCCACTCTTCATACAATATTTTCCTCACAGCTGGGAGCAGCGCTGCCTAACATCAACATGACAAAAATCAACATTTACTTTCAATCCTCTTCTCCTTATTGCCGTAGCGCCGTATGTACAGTATCTCTCTTCTACAGAAATGCACTTTATTTCAACAAGTTCTTAAAACTGAAGGACAAAAAGCTTGTGGCCTTTTAAAAAACTGATTCACATGACCAGTTTGTGATCCGCCAGCTCTTTGGTTAAAGGGACTCTCTGTAAGAATCAGAGATGCGACACCTGTGGGCGTTAAGTCAACGAAAGTCAGCGTCCAGATTCAACATATCCGTGGTTTGCAGAAACGTTACGATGCCAACAATTTCTTTTGTCGACTTGAAACTCCACAGGAAGTCTGTAAGGTTAAGGGGAAAATATTAAAAGAAACAGATGTTGATGAGAGATAGGAAACTGGACACGACAAGCATCTTCCCGTCTCAAATTCACATGCTTTGTTTCCCGTCTTCAAGCTCATTTATCTACTAGTCAGTCAGTCTTCTTGGGTAACTCTGTTAGCTTGTATTACAAAAAGTATTTGGATATCTTTTATTACCCTGCTTTTCTAAGTGTCGCCTGGTTTTTGACAAAGAACTGACATCTAACTTTTTCTGTCAATTTAGACAGATAAGGGAGAGACGAGTGACTTCTGATGACAGTTACACACCAGAGAGAGAAAAAGCCTGAAGGAAAGTGTCTGAAAATGTATTTTTGATGTTATTCTAATCTACTATGGACTTACTATACCATAATTAATACTCTGTGGTTTATGTATCTGTATTTATATAATGTGTAATTTGTATTGTGCAAGTTACTTTGAGTATGGATCATTAAATCACCTTTAAACTGAGTTCAATGTGATCAAACTGAATTGGGCGGAGACAGTGATGTATGTATGCATGTAGAGGGAAAGAACAAGAGAGGAAATAACAAAGAGAAAGAGAGTTGGTCCTCGTGTTGGCTGTCGTGTTCAGAGATGATGGTTGTCCCACAAACAAACAAACAAAACGTCACAGATATGATGGAAACTTGTTTACACGTCTCTCTCTTTTGCTCTCCCCCCTCTGTGTCTCTGTGTCTCTCTGTCATTCTGTCTTTTCAAAAAACCCTCATGCTCTTGGCCTACTTTCCTCAAAAAAAAAAAAAAAATCCCACTTTGGCACTAAAAATTGCATCCTCGCTCCGCTCATGACATGTAAGGAAACGGGTGAGATCCCCCCACTGGTGGTTTGACTGGAAGAAGACCACTGGGAGTGGAACATCAAGGACTGGAGGACTGAGAGAGAGACTGACAGAGAGAGGCAAATGTCTGACATGCCAGATCTTTTTTAACAGCGCTACATCAGCCTAAAGACGTCGCTTTCATCATTAACACCTACAGTGCTTTTATATTTATATTTTTAAAAGAATATTCAGAGTAGGGCTGAGCGATAAGACGTTTGGCGAACAGCTGTTTTGCTATCATGGACGTGAATATTACACATCTGTATGAACATGAAGTACCAGCAGGGGGCAACAAAGCCACTCACTTAGTTTCAGGCAAGAAAATATGGCGTTTAATTAGTATCAAAACCCGCGCACAAAACAGCATCCGCGAGCGGAAAAGCATCCTCGCAAGGGAGCATTTCTGCAGTCGCAGCAGCTCAACTCGCTCGCTCGTCGAGTTGCTTCCCAGATACAACATTGTGATATATGGAGGAGTGGATAGTCACGTGTTCTGCGCTCTATGATTGGACAACGGGTGTCACGTGTTCATGAATTATTCATGTTCTGCCTTCGCTGTCAGAGACTGTAGGTGCTGAAAGTGACCAATCAGAGAGCGGACACATCAGCCACTGTCTGTTCCATCCCCGCCTCCAAAGTCTCAAAAGTCAACTCGACGAGTGAGTGGAGTTAGTTGCGAGTACGTAGAGAGGGTCGAGCGAGCGTTCATCACAGCCCCGCACTCACGGACGCGGAGCAGAAATGCTCCCTCGAGAGGATGCTCTTCTGCTCGCGGATACTGTTCTGTGCGTGCATGGGTTTTGATATTAATTAAACGGCATAAGAAAACCACTGATTTAGGATCAGGCAAAAAAACACTTAGTTAGGTTAAAGGAAAACGTCATGGTTGGGCTTAAAATAAGTACATAAAATAATTAAATCATGTACGGAAACAACGTAACATCAGTACGGAAAACACGTGAGAACCGCCACAACAAAACGAGAGAAACGTTACGCTAATGAAACTTGCAAAACAAAGTGTTTGTTGGACCTGCCCACCTCTCCACCACAAGTGATCTTTCTCACTTTATATACTATGTAAACATAGCTCTGAAGTTAGACTTCCATCACTACAAAACACCTTCATGCAGGTGTGTAATATTCACGTCACTGACACGCTTTCTCCTGGATGAAAACCTTGTGTTTTATTGCGCCGTACCGTGTGCATATACAGTCCCAGAAACATATTCAGAAAGTGGACTGGTTTGAAGAACACAGTGTTGATTTTCAAATCTTACTGATACTGATCATGTTTTTCTTTCCTCAGCGTTACGTTTAGTCTCCAACAATTACACATTGTTATCTGCAAGCAGCAGGCAGCACACACACAATAGAGCAACGGACTGCAGATGTGAAATCTGACCTTTTGTCCACCCGGTGCGTTGGTATTACTATTATACCTAATTATCACATAGGAGCGTTGGTCAACCTACACATTAAAGGACCGTGTTGCAGTTCTACACCAATACATTTATGTCTCCGCCCGTATTCCTTTATCTGATCAGGCAGTCAGAGGATGAGGAACAGCAAGAAAAGCTGCAGTTTTCCTGGTTTTAAAATCTTACTTTAGCTCCCCTCTTTTTCAAAATCTCGCCGTCTTATCTGGTAAAGAGAACGATTACACGTCTCGGGGCTGATGTGAGTCTTTCTTGCTGCCATTTGGCCGGTGCTTGCATCATCAGGTGTAGGATTTTTGGGTGGTGAACGGAGCCTGCCTCTGACATACAGAGAGTATTGACAAGTGCAGTGGAGTATATAAAGGCTTGTCATCATGTGATGAAAGCACGAGATGAGGTTGAAAAACTGTGAAGTGGTTCCTTAAATTATGAGAAGAGGCACCGGAATCCTCCGTGTGTCCTTGGTGAATGATTTGGCCCATAGTGCCGTGTTAACGTTTACTGTCAGCTCACACATAAAAGAGACCATGAACTTTAACACACAAAGTTATTAAAAGGAAATAAAAAAAATGAATTACACAAATCAAAAGGAAGGTAGAAACTATTTTTTTTTCATTTAAAAAGATAAAATGAGGAGATTTAAAACTTAAGTGCAGCAGTTCTTATTGATGATGAGAGAAGTCGGTGCAGAAGAACAGAAGAAAGGAGGCGGAGCTGCTATTTTGTTTAATAATTATTTCCATTGAAAGCAGATGTCTTGTTGGAAATGCTGCTTCTTTTGAACATGTTGCTCTTCAGTTGAATTCCTCTTGTTGAGCTGCATTTTTAAGCATCTGAAGGCCACCTATAATATTGTGTGCAAACGTTTTTTAATTACGTTGCTTAAACCTGGGCTGGGTTTTCTCTGGCTTCTCTGGTTTCCTCCCAGAGTCCACAGACATGCAGGTTCGTTGAAAATTCGTCGTCTAAAATTGCCTGTAGGTGTGAATGTGAGCGTGAATGTGAGTGTCTGTCTCTTATGTGACTATGTACCCCGCCTTTCGCCAAATAATAATAATAAAAATAACTCTTCTTTTAATCACATTTGCTTCATTTCTACCCACGGCAGCTTTAAGTGCTGTCTGTAATCTGCAGGTCCTTTGACTGGTTAGTCATTGTTGGTGATTTTGACATTCATGTTGACAACCTGCCGGACAGCAGCACTAAAGAACTGTGTTGTATTCTGGGTGGACTGACTCAAGGTGTATCACTGGAAACACCAATGAGTGCATTCATTGAGGCTTTTTCTTCCACACCCACCCCAAGCAAATTTTTGAAATGTCGCTAAAAGAAATGCAAATTAGTCGCATTTCTATTAACTGGTTTGGAGTGAAGCGAATGAATTTGGCTACGCAAACCGTAGTTTTGTCAGAAGTTGGCGGTATGAGGCTGCACTTTATGCGGGGACTGCCCATCGTTCCAACAGCCAATTATTCAGAAGTTCCAATAGTCCGAAAAATGTCCAATTGGACCGAAAACCCATTTGTTTCACATCTCGTTATCCTGAAAGCAAACGGTCATTGTTATGAAGGCCCATTGCTCCGAAAATATAAACTCTCTCTAATTATTATGCAGTCTTGTTAACGAACCTTCGCAATTATTTTTTGACAATAATGGAAAGATCTTAAGGAATTTGTTTCAATTGGGAAAATTTGAATTGAATGTCAGCTAGTGTTGGCCATGTTTCATATTGTCCAGAGACAAAAGACAAATTGATGCAACGATTCTAATGCACAAGCAAGGGACGCTGAGAGCAGAAGAAGCAGATCAGTCATGTGAGCTAAATGTTCGCTACGTCAGAATTTATTCAACAAAGGTGTTTCCTTATCTCTTTAAGCAAATCAACTCTTTTAAATGAAGAAAAAAACCCACCTCAAGCGAAGTTTTCACAATTGAGGAAGTTACCGTTTCCACAAACCGTTCAGAATGCAATACTTCAAAAGGTGCATAAAAATATGTTAATGGGAACACGACTAGTGATCTTATAGATAAGTTCAGTTCTAAAGTTACAAATGTTATTGATGTCAGTCATTGCCCCCCGCTATGGTAAGAAAAGAGCACCATCACCATAAGGAATGTCGAAAAACTGAAAGCAGGTGGCAAAAAACAACTCTCCAGGTTGATTGTGACGTCTTTAAAGAGGTTTTGCATTATTAATTTAGAACAATAATGTACATGTCCCTGTGTCAGTAGCCCTTGAACATCTGACCACTAATGCTACGTGTCCAAAGGGGCGTTTTTTATCGCGAGGGGACGCGAGGGGACGCAACGCTTTCCAGCATTGGACGCTTGGTGTGCTGTCCCTAGAAACAAGGCACTCGGCTCCTGATTGGACGAACGCTTTCCCGCCGTTGGCTGCTGCTCCCAGCTTTCAATCTGTAACCAGTCTGGAGGCTCGTTTGGAAACTTTCTTCTCTTATTTCACCTAAATAGTTCACTCAGATGTGTTTCTGAAAACATTTGAGGGGAGAAATAACCCATGTTGATGAATCTGTCTTTATTTTGGATCGACAACGTTTATTTTAAAAGAAGAAGAAGAGAGGCGGAGAGTCGTGTCGGACGCCTGTGATTTACATAAAGTAGACGAGCCCTCAACTTTATGCAAATGAGGAGCGGGCGTCGTGACGCCTAGTCTCTCGAATCGCGACACCACGCTACCAGAATGCATTGCGCGGCTGCTTACATAGACGATGAATGGGGAGCGTGGAAAGCACGGAGGCTGTGGACACGGACCATAAGTCATGCAATAAATTTGCCTTCTTCAAAATTAGACAAGTTCTCAGTACCTCCATATCAGGTATCAGTCCTGTCTCTCAACTTAAAACTTATTAATGTACCATGACACAAGTGGAGCTTATAAATTACCAAACTTTGGAAGAAAGTGTGCAACAGCTGACATCCTTCTCCTGCAGCCTTGTCATTTAAAGGTGTTTTTACCTGCATGGCATCAGATCTTCAACATTTTTACACTATTTTCCACAGGCCCCTAAAAACTTCAGTTATTACAATGTGATCTGATAAGCTTTCCACGTGTGATTTAACGCCTCGTTCTCATTCCCCACTCCTTTTATTAAATCAAATTTGGTACAAATTCATATCTTTCATTGCATTATTTGCATTCTCCTCTTTCATTCTATTTTAGCTTATTTTATCCTCTACAGTAGTTCATACTTTAAATATGTTGTTGAAAGGTGTTGTATGAAGAAACTTGCCTTGCCTGGATTTTTCTCCATGAATCCAAGGTTCATCTTTTATTACAAGGAATTGGTTGTGTAAATGTGTTTGTGAATGTTTTCACCTTGAAACCGTTAACATTTAACATGTAACATTCATTTCATCCATAATTTTACAATTATTTTGTCACAGATTTACACTTCGTACGTGCAAGACTCTGCTAAAATCTTACATGAGCAGACAGACGAGAGCTTTACACCCACCTCATACATGCCTAAGAACAATGTTTCCATGCTTATTAGTCCACAAGCTAATCACTGAATAAATTCAGCATGTATTTTCAGTCATGATTCATTAGTCGCGCAGTAACACATTTGTTAATCGCCTCGCCATCACATAAAAGGCTGTTAGAAGAGCTTTATGTAAATGTCAGTCAGTGAATTTCAGCGCAGTGATCAAAATGGTTTAATGGTTTTACAGACTTCCCCACTGTGTGTTGTTGCATCAGACGCTCCATTCATTCCCAGTGAAAAGCTGCGTTTTCTTTCCTCATCCGCAGCAGTTGTTGTTGTGCATTTGGGTCAAACATACTGGGATTATATATAACAATTTCAATATATATATACACACTTGAGCAGATGTATTGAAATAACCAATATCATGCTTGTGATTAGAGGACACATCACACTGGTACATTTGTATTCCACTCAGGAAATGAAACCTAGCTAGTTGGAATAATTAGGTTCCTCTTTCCAAGTGATTCCCACTAAGTGTCATATTTAGTCCCACGTTATACTCAGGAGGGGGTCGAGTTAGCGTTAGCAATCTCTCTGACACGGGTCCAGTTGTGGTGATGGAAAAGGATCAGGAACCTTTGACCTTATCTCAGGCAGCCCCGTCGCACAGCAGTTCCTGAAATGGTCACAAAATGTTAGGTATTGATTCGTTTACATAGACTCCAATTTCACATTTTTGTTCGTGATGGTCAGCACGAAATCAATTCGTATGTAATCCACGTAATTGTGAACCAGGAAGTATAAAGAGTGACAAACAGCGCGTAGGGGAGGAGGCTGGGATGGAGGCTGGATGGTGTGAAACCACAAGTCAAAGTTGATTTATTTGTCATGTTATTTCCATACTTAAAGATGGGGTGGATGATGTTGGAAAGCTAGCACACATGCACGAGCACCGCCGCATCGTAACTACTTCACCGCCACAGAGCGGAGAGAGGACCTCAACTCAACAACGCTACCTCATGACCAGTAACCACGGCAGTGCTACTGCAGGGCTGAGTGTTCTCTTCCATTCTCCAGGAAACGTGCGGCGGTGACAAGCTTTGAGTTCAGTCCGGTGCACGCCAAGGGCAGAGTACGAGCAGGGAGGCGTCTGATTGGTTCTTTCCAAGCGGACCTCGAGGCAGTGATCGGTAGACGTTGTTACAGGATTACAGCAGCTAGTTGCACCACTCAAGACGTGCTTATGCGTCAACAGAAGTGGCGTAATTTAAGTACAGAAGTTACAGTACTTCATTATGTTTAGGAAAATAATTCGTGACGTGACAAATAAACGTTGACTTCTGGTTTCACACAGGACACGAACACCGGTCTCCTGGGTCCGTTCCGGTGTTTTTTTGCGTGGATTACATACAAATGAATTCTGTGGAATATACTCTTTTCCGGTCCTTTTTCAGAGCTCATCAGTAACGGATCGCTGTCGAGGTGTAAAGACTATTTCAACCAATAGAACAGATATACTGGAGAACATCGTCAACCCTGCCTTTAAGTAGCTTTTGTCACATAATTTCCGTACTTCAGTTACGCCACTTCCGGTGTTATTCTATCTTTTCCTCAGCCTCACTAAGAAGTTTTATTTTGGAAAGACTGGAGCGAAAATAAAAACACTTGAAAAATACGTTGTTAAAAGTCATCATGAACAAAGGTAAATTCATGTCTATGTACGCGAATCAAATAGATTACACTTCGTGACTATATCTCAATCTGCAGTGAGACTGAGTTGTAGAGTCACAGAGTCACCGCGGGGAGTGTTAGCAAACTAATGAGACTAACCAACAGCTAACAACATCAGTCTGATACAGATGTTCCAGAGATCTCCGTAGACATCAATACAGATGTTCCTTTGTACCTCCATTGTAATTTTTCCTTATTTCATTCTCAGATAAAATTACACAAAACACAACAGAGCGTCAGAAACCAGCTAACATCAAACTCTTCTTCTTTCGGTGAGGTTGAATAATGACAAAAGATAAACCAAATGCCTTTAAGATGTTATGGCCCATCAGGACGCTCCATCCACAGGAGGGAAAGATCTCTGGTGTACAGAAGACTGCTGGCTGCCTGCGGCAAACTGTGGGCGCCTGGCTTTATCACAACAAACAGTTTATAACAGTTCACACTGAGTTGCAGATACAGATTTGTTGTTTGTTTTTGAGTGTAAAAACCAGAACTATCCAGTTTATATGCTGTCGGCCAGCTCTATCTATAAAGTTCAGTATATGAGTAAAGCGTTCCACCCGTCATTGCTTCTGACAAGCTGTAATTGAGCATAATGGAGTGAAACATTTAAGTATATTGTCTAGTTTTGCTAAACTTTATCTTTTTCACTCCCGACTCGTCAAACACCGCCGCTCGGTCAGCGCCCCTAAGCATCGGAGACCGACGCACGCTGTACCCCTCTTGCGTTACTTTTGGACAGATCAGGGACGGGGAGTCACTATACGCTTGTTACATGCAAGTTAGGTTGAGGAAACACAACCACTTAGTTAGGGTTACGCCCCGGGCCTCACAGGGAACGTCAGCAGCGCGTGGCGGAACCTGTTGTTTTTTTATTTCGGTGTCCATGTTGACAGGTTAGAGCGTCCACACCGCAGCATGAGATTCTAGATCTCGGCTATTTCTACCGGGAGCCGCGCGGTTCACAGCAACAACAGACAGTGAAGGTGATCTATTGACTGTATATTGATATCATATCAGCAACATTACTACAGTTTCGATGTCTATCTGTAGAATATGTTACAGAGATGAAAAAAAGTAAAGACATATTTTTAAAAACAACACTTCCTGCTTTCATTTCAAAATAAAAGCCCTCCAGCGTTTTTTTTCTATGGACAGAATTCCTTCATTTGTTAACACAAGGCTTTTATTCTGAAATATGTATGTGCAGGACAGTGTTGTAGAACATGCAGTGACTTGGAGAGCTCCGTGAATGAATATTGTACCGTGTTTTAATGGTGGATTATTACTATTATTTACAAAATACCACACGTTTCTTAACCTTTCTCTGTCTAAAATAAATAAAAGTGATGTATAATGAAATTAAATTCCCATTATGAAAGGCAAACTCTATGTAGAAAGAAAGGGCTGACAGCAGCTTGAACGCTGCAGACAAGCAGCTGGTGCGAACACCCGATGCGTGAATCACGCAGCCGCCACGCGCTCCTGACGTTTCCAGTGTGTCCCGGGCGTCATTGTGGAATATTTGCATGTGAACGTAGACAGTGATAAGATGTTCTCAGACACTGCAAGAGTCTCCAAAAGTCCCTAAAAGTGCTTTGCTTTAAGCATAGTGAGGCCTTTAGAACTGACTGAAAATGATCTCAGAGTAGTTGAATACATCAGTCAGTAGTGACGTGTGACGACGAAATCATCTCCTGCATCCACAAAATGTAGTAAACAAGAACCCTGAATTAAAAGGTGGCAGCTAAATGCATGTTTTCTTAGTTGCCGAAGATACTAGATTTTAATTTGGCAGTAGTGAAATGGTAAATGTATGTTATATACTGTAAATGCTGATATTATTTGTTTTATACTGCTCCTTTGTTTCATCATCTACCTCTTTTATTTTATTACCCCCCCCAACCACCCTATCTTTGTCTCTCGCTCTCTCTTTCTCTGTCTGTGTCACCCTGAGGCGGTATTCCACATTACCATGTACATCAGTCATAGGAGCTCTGCTTAAATGCACCTCATACCTCTCTCTGCGGCGGACACACACGTTTATTAGAGCACACACACACACACACACACACAGGTCATGTAGAACTCAGTCATGCATGATGACGGATCTTAATAGCTGTTATTTGTCTACACACATGCAGAAAACGCAGACAAAAGCCGCGGAGGAAGGCTTGTGCTCACGAACACATACACACACATACAAACACATCAGTGCACACATAGATCATGGTGGCATGCAGGAGTGTACACACACACACACACACACACACAGAAACAGAGAGCGCATCCAGAGCCGAGTAATGTTGACAGCGACCCTGCTATTTTTAAAGGGCACACTTCACAAGATATCATCTCCTCATCATTTGTCCTCAGGGATCTTTGTCTATTTACACAACACACACACACACATACACACACACATGATAGACACACACATATAAGCAAGCATTATATAGTCATACACACACACATGCACACGGTATAGGGGGTTAATGTCCCATCTCTCCGGATCTGTGTGTCGCAACAATTTAAGCTGGTAAAAACTGAAATGACGTTTTTCTTTTTAATTATTATTTTAATCTGAGGTCATGGGAGACGTTTTTCTTTGTTCGCCATGACTCAATTTTCACAACATTTTCAGAGTGCAAAGCGCTCAGAATGCGTCAGAATTTTACTTCAAATAAAATCATGTGGTTCGTAGAATACAAAACAACATGTACTGAGTCAAATCAGCCACCAACATCCGGCCCGTTCTCACTCCAAACTCGGCAAATACCGCCGACTGGGCAGCGCCCCTCACCATTGGACGCATCTCATATGAAACTAACAGAGAAGATGACTTATTTTGTCACATGACTCGTTGGTACCATCAGTCCCAAAGAGTTGTCGTCCGTCAGTCAGTTTCCTAAAGCCCGGGCCACACAGGGAACGTCAGCTGCCTCACTGAACTGTTGCATGTGTCACACGTGTGGCGTCCACACCAGCAGCGTTTCTGCTGCTGCTGCTGATGTCAGCCCTTTCTTTCTACATAGAGTTTGCCTTCCATAATGCTCATTTCATTTCACTAGAAATGTCATTTATATTTATTTTAGACAGAAAAAGGTTGATAAGCGTGTGGTAATTTGTAAATAATAGTGATAATCCACAATTAAAAACCCGTACTTCATTCATTCATGGAACCGTGCAAGTCACTGCATGTTCTACAATACTGTCCTGCAAGTATTTGAGAATAAAAGCCTCATGATAACAAACAAATGAAGGAATTCTGTCCACAGAAAATACGTTTGAAGGATTTTATTTTGAAATGAAAGCATAAATCTTTACTTTTTTTCACATCTGCAACATATTTTACAGTTACAGACATTGAAACTGTAGTGATGTTGCTGATATGACTGCGGATGTTTGCGCAGCTTACAAATGCCACACGAAAAGGCTTAAATGTGTTCTTGTGACGCGTGAACTGTCTGTGTAATGTTGAGGTATTAATACGTCTTCTCGTGAGGCCGGGTTGTGAAATTAATACCATTGATGATGGCTGCATTTTATTTAGGTGATCCAACCAGTGCCCTGATATTATGCATGCTAGCAAATCACACCTGTGCTTTACATTATGACAAATAAAACTTTCTGCAGTGAAAATTTGAGAAGTGGGCATCGATTCAGAGGTCTGGAAACAAGCTATTGCTTTAGCTGGATGACTGTCCATCATCGTCATCCAGGAGACCGTTGTTCACGTTACAATCAGCTGTTCATTTGTGTCCCGTGTCCACAACGTTCAGTGTCATTTTCATTGTACAAACGTAGCAGTTTTAAGCCCAACCATGTAGTTCTTTCCTAAACCTGGCTGTGGTTTAGTTGCCTAATCCTAAAGAAATGCTAAGGGGCGGTATGTGATGAGTTGAGATGAGAATGTGTTGGATATTTAGTCTGGACCAAAGTGGTGGACGACGCCGCTAGCATGGCTCAAAAGCAGACAGATAAATGCTGTCTAAAAGGCAGCTTTAAGACTTTATTAGAAAGGAGTAGGTGTTGAACATTAGAGAGAAATATGGAGGTAAAGAAGTAAGGAGGGGGGTGAGAGGAGGATGAGGAAACGTTCTCTTTTAGTCACATGCATGCACACAGGATTCCCATGAAACACCCCCCATTAAAATCCAGAGATAACGACCTACAAATTTTTCCGAAAGTGGCTCTCCTCCCCGCTGCCTCGTCTTGTTTCACTCCCCCGTCTCTCCTTGTCTCTCCCACCTGTCTGTCTCTTATTGCTCCTGTCTTTCATCACTCCCTCCGCTCTGTGGCCGAAACCTATCAGAGGTTGAATCAATGACGAGATGTCTCGGGGTGTCTCTCTCTGTGTGTCTTTGGGTGTGTTTGTATATCTGAGGTCTGAGCCAGAGAGTATATATGTGTGTGTATGTGTGTGTGTGTGTGTGTGTGTGCACGTTGTGAAAAGAAATCTGAGCGTATGTGTATTTCTTCCTCATTATGGAGACATTTTGTGATTGTGTGGTTTAATGTGCTCTGCCTAGCTCTCATCTCGGTATTTCATATATCAAAAAGTGTGAAAAAAACACATTTACAAGTGTGTGTGTGTGTGTGTGTGTGTGTGTGTGCTTGTGTGTGTTTCTTTGAGGATGCTAACTAGTGGATGCTAAATAATGCAGCGCTCTGCCGAATGCCTCTCCTCCCCAACAACATCCCCATTAGTGATTCGGGGTTTGAAAATGTTAATGCTTTTAACACAGTCACTCCTCATTCATATCAAGCTGGAGAAAATAGCAGGAGTGGAGAGACTCGCTCACACACAGTATACACACAAACATGGATGGAGGCAGAACCAGATAGACAGACTAGTACCAAACCACAGTTCATACAGAGAGAGACACAGACATGCAAAGATAGTCCCAGACACATAGAACCTGACAGAGACATGAGAACATATAAGAAAGAGGTTCAGAAGAACGGGCTTTTGATGGTTTACTTTATTTATTCAATAGTCTGTGCTGCCTAATCTAACACCAAAACAAAAAGAGGGAACTGTTCTCTTTCTTCTATGAGAGCTATATTTTACAAAGTGAGTCGGTCTTGTTGCTAATTCAGCTTGTTCTCATTCCCAGGGCGTCAGATACAGACGCTGCACAAGGACCCCCTTCAGCGCCGGTAAGAGATTCACCAGGTTTTCTATTAACTACAATGTAAAACCATCCGCAGCTCAAAGTAAGTGCCGTGGTGACGTAGTTTAAAGAGCAAAAGAGACACAAAGGGCGGGCGGAAGGAGAGGTGGATGGGTCCAACACACAAGGCTTTCATCCAGGAGAACGCTGTTCGTGAAGAATTCTTAGTCAACTGAGGTGCTTTCACATTAGGGACCCGGGACCGGATCGAAGTACACTTGTTCCCAAAGTCCAGCTCGATTGAACAGTTTTACAGACATCTCTTTGTTAAAGCAGCACTTTAACAAAGAGATGTCTGTAAAACTGTTAACAAGACACATTGAATGACAAACGTGATATCATTTTTAAATCAGGAAGGGGTCAAATTTTACCTTGAAAATCTATTTCTATGTGCAGGTCCTCTCATCATAAAGTCTGTGGTCCACTATGTGTGTTTATGTCCAACTGGCCACACAGTTTAGAAGCAAACCAGGAGGAGAAATTAGGTTTTTTTTGGCATAATATACTGTATGAGTAATTTTCATTGGAGGGAATGGAATATGGGAGTATCAGCTCCCATAATAAATCCAACGCCCTTTCAGAGTTTCACCTGATAAAAACGTCTGTGTGAGAACACGTCAGGATTTACGGGAAATGTGGTCATAGTTTCATAAATCACAAGTACTAACAATAGTGTGAGATGCCAATCATCACCATCCATACCTCTGCTATCACCATATTGCTTTAATCAGATGTATATATAATGTATGTATAGATGTTTAAACATTCTTTCCAAGGCACTTGCAGCATCTTACAGCTGCACCAGTGAGCAGCGCAGCTCAACACTTTGTTTACAGGCAAAGGGAGTGATGCTTGACTTCCAAAATGAGGCAATAGAAAACCAACTCACATTGCAGCATAGAGCATTAAAATGCAAAAACCGTGAAACCGGCATTTCCCCCCTCCTCCCCCCCTTGTTTGAATTTTGGGCAGCGCTCAGCAAACAAGGTGAAAAGAATGAGCCCCTCGATTTTTAAAGAAAAAAGGAGTGACAGAGAAAGACTTTATCTTTTCAAATGAGTGAATTCAAATGAACTCACAGTGCAACAGAAAATGTGTTCAGTTTAAACCGCCTGAGGCAGAAAAGGGAGAAATAAACATGCTCTGCACGCTTCCTTTTGTTATTCCTCCCTCTCTTTTGGTTTGAAAATGGAGCATCTTTAGATGAATTCTACGTCTGTGTGACACTTCACATTTATACAGAAAACAATATATATGAAGTATGTTTTTTGTTTTTTATTATCCACACTATATTTGAAACATTGCTTTGTCTTCTTTTATATTCATGGATGCTTTGTGTTCCCTTCTACCTCATCCGTATTTATTTATTACCTTTTTTAATCATTCGTCTACAGACAGGAATATTCTAGTTTGGACTGTCTAGGAAGCGTATTGTGCAGTTGGGATCACTGTACGTCCCTCTGGATTAGGCTCTGAAATGAGTTCAGAAATGTAAATGATTTCATTTTCAAGGTCACCATACTGTGAGATTCCCTTTGACACGCGGTTCTGCAGCTGTGATACGGAGAGCATCAAGGTTAAACTGTTTTGATGTTTTCAGTAGGTGATCTCCCCTCTCTCCGTCTCTCTGATGATGCAACCTCTCCTCACTCCTTGCCAAACGCTGCTAACTAGTGCCCAGACTCCAGGACCGTCGTCTCTCCCCTGCGTGCCTTTTTCTTCGCCTTTATTGGTGTTTTTTTCGTGCAATTCAAAATGCCCTCCCTAGAAGCACGCCGAATACCGAGCGGGGGCCAAACAAATCTGACTGAGTTGTTTATCACGAGCGCTTGAATGTCAACTTGGCAAAAACCTGCAGCTATATAGCTGTTGTGTGGAGAGGAATGAGAGTAATTACACAGACTGACAGACATAAACACACAGAAGAAGCTTGCGAGAGATGCAACAGTGCAATCAGAGACACACACAGTGTTTTTTTATGATAAATAGACCGAGGCGATGCTTTCATGTTGTCTCTTAGTTTACTGTATGATGAAGCCATTAATTCTCTCTACCTTTCTCTCTTTCATGCAATCTCTTGTTTCCTCTTACCCTCCTTCCTTCTCTCTCTTCCCACCTTTTTCCTCTCATCCCACCTCTCTCTCTCTTTCCCCCCTTTCCCTATTTTTCTCACTTTCTGGTTCAATGATTGGAGACTTCAAATTGCCTCTGAATTTCATCATAAAACCCCACTCTGCTCTTACTGCCCTTGTTGCCTCCTGCCAAACACACAAAGATATGCTAGTGCACACGCAAGCTCATGCTAACATGCCACCAGAACCTTATTATTCAGGGTAACTATCAACAAATCCGTGTCAGAAACTGTTAGAGGGAAAAAAGGGGGCTCGGAAAAGAGAAACAACAGAAAGAAAATTGGAAGTTGCGTGTTTGCGAAGAGCGAAAAAATATTTATTGAAGCGTCTGATGCACACAAATCAACAAAAGCACACAGAGCAGAGGAGGGAGAGATAAGAACGACTGGAACATAACATGCAAATAGGAAGGCAATGCGTCTCCAGCTCAGTGCTCTCCCGCCGGCTGCAACTAACCACTTTTCACACAAACATGCATATATTCATCCAAATTGACATGCAGGTACAATCACTAAATACTCCTGGATGGTCCTCGGGGGTTTCACAATACTGTTTCAAAAAATATAATTTATTCTTATTTCACCAGCTGAATGCAAGTAAAGAAATCTATTTCACTGTAACACAAATCCATCTGTTCAGTCACTCCTCGCTTTGACTTCTTCTAACTTTGATGTGATCAGCTGGTCTTTCCAGTGAAACGTCCTCATGATGACTGTTTCTCCTCCAAACAGAAGAGGATCTGAGTTACCATGAGCAGTCATATCTGCTGTGGCTAAATGATGGTACGTGTCTACAGGATCCGTCCCTTCCACGCTTCCCATTCATTGTCTATGTAAGCAGCCGTGCAATGCATTCTGGTAGCGTGGCGGTGCGACTCGAGATACGGAGCATCAGAACAGTCGTTCCTCATTTGCACAAAGTTGAGGGCTCATCTACTTTATGTAAATCACGGGCATCCGACGCGACTCGCCGCCTCTCGAAACTCCCCAGAATCTTTTAAAATAAACATTGTTGATCCAAGATAAAGACAGATTCATCAACTGCATGGATTATTTCTCGGCTCAAATGTTCTCAGAAACACATTTTGGTGAATTATTTTCATGAAGTAAGAGAACAAAGTTTCCAAACGAGCCTCCATGTTGTTTCCGGTTTGAAAGCTGGGAGCAGCAGCCCAGGAGGACAGGCTTCACACATGTATAGTAGATTGCTACAATACCACTTGTACCACAGCGGCTGTGCAAATTTGCTTCGCATACACCCTCTGGTGACAAGGCCCTAGCGCACTGGTTCCCAACCTTAAGGGGCAACAAATACAGACTTGGTTTATTTTATGGTTGGCTTATATCTCAGCCTCTCATTCTATGAAGAAAAGTAAAGTTTGTATTATGATACAGTATAAGATGTAAACAGGATAAGGTCATGGTGAAGACCTGAACACAAGTTCTATACAAAGAGCCTTCCCTCTCTGCTAAACAGCCATGTCCTGCATTAGAAAAGTACGCAGTTAAAACAACTAAAGAGCTGATAGAACAATGGCCAAGCGTCAGGGAGAAGAAAACACTGAATATGTAAAAAAAAAAGAAGCCTATTAAATATGTATGATTGTTAACATTAAACAAAATACACAATACAAAAACTTCCTGCAGTTACTGCGTCCTCTATTTGGGTTAATTGTACAGTTTATCAGTTGTTCTGTAATTGTTATTGTTATGCATTGAATATAATATGAAATATCCATAAAACATGTCACTTAGATCAGGGGTTGTGCATTTACCAAATGGTAGAAAAGGGGTCCCCGAATGAAAAAGGTTGGGAACCACTGCCCTAGTGGACCCTCGCATACCCGTGGACGCAGTATTTATAACTTCAGCTTAAGAATTCAGTCCAAAATTGAAAGGGTTGATCCTCTGGGGAGCATAAATATACTCAGTAGTTTCATGGTAACCTTTTGACATTTGTTGTGTACACGATGGCCAGTTTGGGGACCTGGAGGGAAGGCCTGGTCATCTCTAAAACTCTGAATATCCACAGCAGACTTCATGAGTCAGGTTGACTTTTTGAGGTACTTTATCGAACATTTCCGTCGCTGCCACTAGCTGACAAAAAAAAACTGGAAAACTGAGTTGGAAACTTTGGTGGTTTAAATTACACTTTGATGTTCCGAGTGAGGTCACTTCATTGTTGCGCTGTGTACAAAAGGAAATGTGTCACAGACCTGAACACTCTGTGAGTTCATTGTTCTGACATTTACGGTCACAGGCCGGTCAGCTGATCGTCTGCTATCTTCAACACACGACGGTAGATTCTTACATCAAACGTCATTTCCATAAAAGGATTTCCTCCCTGCTCACATCTGGAAAACCACTGCAACAGAAACACTTAATCTCATCTAGCCAATCCTTAATCAGGTCTCTCCAGTCCTTCCTCTGGTTTCCCTAGCAACAACCCATCACTTCCTCCAAGTATCCCCTAATCTGACGATGTGTGTGCGTGTTTGCATTGCCATTGTCTCTCTGTCCATGTTTACCTTAACGGTCTGTGTGTTTATGTGTGTTACTGAACGCTTTTTGGTATTTCTTGTGTACAAGTGTGAATTTCGGCCTCGTAGTGGCACCAAAAGAAAGGTTAAAGGATTCATTTTGTGACTGTTGATTGTAACTCTGAAACATGTATTATAACATGAGTAGAGTTGAACATCACAGTTGTTTCTCCAACAGCCGTTAGTGTGAAGTTTACATCGCTGTTGTCCAGCTGTGGATTGGTCACTAGTTTCCATTGAGCTCCACAGGAAGTCAAGAGGTCACAGGGCTTCCACAGTGCTCTGTTTATGTGTGTGTGTGTGTGTGTGTGTTACATGCTGCTACTGTTTCAATAGGAGGAAGTCGCTGTGACCCTCAACAGTAGAAGAATTCCTCGGTCCACAGCTGCAGAAAAACAAAACATCCCTGCTCACGTCACTTTGTTGAGTTGACATGTATGTAGTCACATTTACTGTCCTGTTGGCCACGGTGGAGGATTCATGAGAGAGGAATGAGCGAGTGATTCACTCCACTGGATTCTAGGTGAGAAGAATGGAGCTGTCTTTGACATCACAAAACAGCCGTGCCAAAGGTGTGATTAATTTGCACGTCAATGTATTATTTTACAACTGTTGTTTTTGTGAATATTTAGCAAAAAAAAAGCGACATTCTTTTGCAAGGTTGATTTTTCTGAGCTTTCGCACCGCGAATAAAGGTATCAACCAATCAAGTTGTGTGGAGCGGGTTGAGTTGCACTTTTATTTATGAAACAAGACCACACCACAGAGGCTTCATGAACAACCTGTTCTCACTCCCAGCTCGTCAAATAACGCTGTTTGGTCAGCGCCCCCTTGGCGTAGCGACAGTATGTGACGAACCGGGCTTTCAACTAACTCCAGTGTAAACCCACCCGCTGCGTTATTCGAAGGTCGGAGCAAATGACGTAGTATTAATAGTGAGAGAATCTGCTCAGGGCAGGCGGGAGATGTGTTGCATTCTCTGTTTTGTTTTGGTTCAATTTACAACGTTAAAAACATGTTTAAAACTACAACCGTAATCTGGGAGGAAATATGTTTTCCTCGAAACGTAGGACTAATTGAGAATGGAGTTTGGTTGAATGGTAAGGGTTGCATGTGGAGGAGAAAAGTTCTGTAAAGCAAATGAAGTGGCGTGTATACAGTGTTCGGAAACTCTCTTCATACGGTGCTATTAAACGACAATCATCTCATTGCTTGTCAGATCACACTTATCCTGACCGACAGTACCAATGAAATTTGTTCGGTAGCATCACACTTTGACGACTATTCTCATCTACTGTTCGTACTTATACCTGCAAAAAGTAATGCACTATTAATGTGTTTATAATCCTTGTAATCATGAGCCAGGATGTGCAGGGCTGCCTCAAAGGAAGTAGGTGACGTATAAAGAGCGACAAAAAACACACAGGGAGGAGGTCAGGATGGATGGATGGATGGATGGATGGATGGATGGGTCAAACAAACACAAGACTTCCAGGAGACCGCTGTGAAACTTAGTCAACTTATTTTACCTTACTTTTGTTTTGTAACTTACATACTTAACTAACACCACCTACGCTGCTTACGCAAGTTAACAAACAAATGTACTCATTTCAGCCAAAAACACAATCCTTCCTAAAACTAACCAAGTCATTTTTTTTGCCGGAACAACAGGTTCTTGCAGGGGCTTGCTCTACACACTGATCACTTGTGTTGTTGGATATTCGCACAAAAATAACATTTGGTAAGATATCATATGAAACTTTGGATGAGTATACGTTGAATAGGTGGACACCTACACGCTGTAGACGGTGACAATATGTGGAAACTTGATTTCTTTAAGTTGTCTTCTATTGCCAGATATCCCAGTCTGCACGTTGCTTCATCTGTCCTCCCCGTCTTTATGTGCAGAGTTTATAACTTCTCTGTAGTTGTGAGTGCAGTAAATATTCTAATTTAAATATTAAGTAAGTGTTATTAGTATAAATTTAGAATTGAATTACCGAGATGTGATCCAGTAGTATAATTATTTGATGATTAAATAAAATGACCATGAAAGCGATAAAAAAAGAAATGCCCCTAAAACACAAATTGAGTCAGGAAAAAAAAACTGCTGTCTGAATAAAAAACTAATTTCTTATCTCACTTTCTTTCTATCAGTCTCTCCGTTGTCCTTCAGTGCCCTTGTGACATGCATTACCCCTCTCTCTCTCTCTCTCTCTCTCTCTCTCTCTCTCTCTCTCTCTCATTTCCCATCGCTTGCAGTTTCTCTTCTGTGTTCAGTGAACTTGATGAATATGACCAGAAACGCTGAGTTTTCCTTTCAGTCACTGCCACCAATCACCTGATAGAACAGAGTCAAACAGAACTGAATATAACAGAATACAACAGGAGACGAGACTTTAACGTCAGTGGCAGTTTTTCCTAATGAAATCTCTCAGTATCTTTCCATGTTCATGTTCTCCTGTAATGTGATTCAGTGTGTTGAGTGAAAGCCAGAGGAACAGAGCCAGGACGCAGCCATGCGTGACTGACAGGTGGACCAACAGGATTACACAGACAGTAGATCTGGAAGCTCCTTTCACTTTCACACTGCAAAAATCTCTTAAGAACACCTCTGATCTGTCTGAAGTCAGATGCACATTTCTCTCTTAATCCCATCTTGTTTTTCTCTCTCTCTTCTTTTGTTAAATTCTGCATCTGACGTTTGTATTTTTAGCCATGCTGACGTCACGGCTGCATGACCGGCAGCCTGTTGTTAAGTTATTCGGTCGACGACTTTGGTCCAGAATGAAATTGGATGGCTTCTTATGAAATTTTCTGCAGAAATTCATGCTCCCCAAAGGATGGATCCGACTGACTTTTGTAATCCTGTTATCCTCAAGCGCCACCATTAGGTTAGGTTGAAATATCTCAACAACTATTGGATGGACTGTCATGTAATTCCAACACGTTCTCATCCCAACCCGTCACATACTGACGCTTTGTCAGACCCCTCAGCATCACTTTTCGGTCGCAGTAAACACATGCTTAAAGGGACTCGATGTAAGAATCAGAGATGTCTTGTTAACAGCTTCACCTGTGTCCGTTAAGTCAACTAAAGTCAGCGTCCTGTTGCTCACGCTTGTGCTCGCTCTATCTAGACATGAAGGAGCATCGATCAACACAGTGAGGAGACACACGTCAGCTAAAAGCACAATATCGCTCTATATTTCAGCTGCTTGGCAGTAATGTTAGCTGACCAGACCAAGGTCTCTCCATGAATCAATGCTGATCCTAGTGTTGGCTTTTCCTGCCTCAGCCTCCCGACCGCGGCCGGAGGGAACGGGAGAGACGCCGGAGTTTTGGTCGGAGACGATAACGTTTCTCTCTGTGGAGCCCCGTCACTTCACGAGACACGGGAAACCTCTGTTGGTCTGGAGGAGCTGCAGCAGTTATTTCTGACCAAACGTCCACTGAACATTCACTAGATATTCTCAGAGCTAAACTAACTCTTCTGCAGTGTAAAGTGAGCGCGCATGCACGTGAGAGGTGGAGAGAGAACGTGCGCGTTATGTGAGTGAAGGCAGGCAGAGGAGCAGAGGAGCAGAGACTCCAGTCCTGGAGACCAAAGCTACGGTCTCCCCCGCGTCCTCCGACCGCGGCCAACACTGTTTAACAGACAGGCTTCACTAGATACAACCAAGAGGTTTTGGTGCTTCACTGGAGTTCGTGTTGGAGTCTGAGTCTGAACAACGTAGACACACGCGAGCGCGCATGGGACACTGACCTGCAAGGATTTATAGATGAAGATTTATACGTGAAGAAGTTGCAAAAAGTCCCTTTAAGGTTGGGAATTAAACAAAAACACTTATTTAGGATTAGGCAACAAAACCACAACCGTTAGGTCCAGGGGAAAAACAACATGGTTAGGCTCAAAATTCGTACATTTGTAAAGTGAAAATTTGACTGGATGCTGTGAACACGGGACACAAACGATCAGCTGATTGCGGTGAAAGTGAAACGTGATGCACGGGACACGAACAGCAGTCTCCTGGATGAAAGCCTTGTGTTTGTTGGACCATTCCACCCCCTAGCCCCCTCCAGCCTGCCCTTAGTGCGTCTCTTTTCGCTCTTTGAACTACGTCACCACAGCACTTTCCCTGAGTGTTTACTGCCGTGGATGGGAAAGCCCGGTGCGTCTCATACCGGCACTAAAGGGTGTTTTGTGCAGCGGTATCACACACCAGCAGGCGTGACAAAGCATCAGTATTTGAGGCTGTGGGAATGAGAACGGGCTGATCATACAGGAGACGTGTTGACTTGTCAAACACAGGTAACTAATAACATTTATGGTGGCTCTTTACATTTAGGCGTGCGAGTTCCAGGACTCTCATACGCACTATACTGGCATAGCTTCCTGCCGCCACACCTAAATGGAAACAGAGCCATCATTAATGTTATTAGTCACACCTGTGATACACATTTTCCTGCAATGCCAAGCCGAGATGCACATTCCTGATAAAATAGGGAGGGTTCTCCCCAACGACTGGAACAAATTCACCTCAGCTGCAATGATTTACTTTTTTTATTACAGTTGCTTTTATACTCTCCTGTTCACATTATTACTTTTGGCTGCTCCTTTACTTCATCTGTTAGTTCAGCTCAGCTCAATTTACTGCAGTATTGGTTATCAGTGGATCATTCTGTAAATAACGGTGGACCCGGCCCACACATGTGAGTGTCTGGGTGTGTCCTCTGCTCTCAATCCTCTCCTGATATCCAGCATTGAGACTCCATTACTGTCCAGATTCTCTGAGAGCAGAGGCTAGTGATGCAGTTTTCAAGCCCGAACTTCTACATGCTACAAATCCTCTTTCTCTCTCTACCCATTTACACAAATCCTTACCTCTATCTCCCTTTTTCTCTCTCCCCCCAAAGTTAATACTTATTACTTTGCATGTATGACAATCCACTGGGGAATTTGTTTTACAAAAAAAAAAAATGCAAATGCTTTCTAAGAAACCAGCTAAAAGAGAGTAGAGCTACTAAAGCAGTCAGGGTTGTAGCTTTGGTTAGAGTCACTTCACTTTGCTTTTTTAGTGTTTTAGCCAGCAGGCAAGTTTACAGGCTGTAATCTAAAGTGATTCAAAAAAATAAAGTGGAAAGTTCTGAGTACTCAAATGTTTATCTGGTGCACAACAGGGACTACTGCATTCTGAAAGAAGGAAACTGAACCAGTAAGTCATACCCCGGTGGTACGCAGTTCAAAAGAACACAAAGTTTCAGTCAGAATGAGCGATCCTTCCTCCTCCTCCTCCTCCTCACAACATCTGCACAACAACCCGAGAGTCCCATCACCAACAGCAGAGGTCTGTTGTAACGACTACGCACTCCGGCCGCAACGCCACCTGAGCATGAACGCTTTCATTAGTGTCCAACGGGTGCGTCCAGATGGAGGTGTGAGAGGTGAAAGGTCGTCTTGTGTTTATGTGTGCTTGTCGTGGTTTGCTCGATTACAGAAGTAAAAGGCCTTGGTTACAGGTCTTCAATGTATTCATTATATTTTAATTATAATTTGAACATTATTATCTCAACTTTAGTCATGATTTCTTTAACATATTTGTTATGAATTTATGGAAAAATTACTATAAGAGTTGCGAGTAGGAGCCATAAAATCTCTCTTTACTTTCTTTTCTATTATTTTCAGTTGCGATATTTTCTCTTTCCTTTGTGGTCTTTATTTTGACGTTCAGTGGGCTTAGTGGGTCCCAAAGGGCATTTAGCAAGTAATTGGCACAGGTCAAACAGGTCAAAGGTCATCTCTGAACCGCCCACCGCACTCCAGTTTCACTTTCCCCGAAAGAAAATAGAAACATTGAGATGGCAGAGAATCAAATACCTGGAGTGGGAGGGGAACCGCTAAGGATTTATTTTGTCTTGTTTAATGTTTTATGAATCAATGTTCCAGTTTAGGGTTAGGTGATAAAACAATTCAAGAATTTAGCAACAGTGGGTAATATGCTAAAGCAAAATGACTCGTTTCACTATCAGAATTTGATCTGATAACATTTGAAAAGTAAAGAAAAGCCACACGTTTGAATTATTTTATCTACATTCAAGTCAGCATAGCTAAACCAGAAGTTAGCCGTCTTCTTCTTATTTGGATTTGGATTTGAATAGCGTATTGTTGTCCTCCACAGTTCGTTATTAAGGATCCATTTAACAGTTATTTAGTCTCTCTCTTTGTGGAGACCTGTTCAGGGTGAACCCCGCCTCCGCCCAATGTCAGCTGGGATCGGCTCCAACACACCGCGACTCTGAATAGGATAAGCGGTTACAGATAATGGATGGAAGGATGGATTAACAGTTATTTATATGTTGTCAATACTGTGCAGCAATACATTCGCTTCTTCATTTTAGCTCCGGCAGAAGTCTACGGTGTGCATTCTGCGGTGTGCATGCTCAAAAGTAGCATGCAGCAGTGAGATGGCCAACAAGAAGTGTCATATGTACTGTAAATCAACTCTCACCCATCTGACCCGTTATGATAATACATGTGGGGGATAATGTACAGCAAGCCGCTCACTGTTGAGAGTGAATCCTTGTCGGGGTCCAGCATCGCCCTGAAGGGGACTCTTTCACAACAAGGACCCGCTAGCTGTACTTTATCCCGCTTACACACGGCTACTTACTGAAGAAATCAATATTTTGACACAAAAACGGTCCGCCAGAGTCCGACATCTGAGCTGCGCCCATAGCAACGGTCCGTTATACATAGCAACGGTCTGTTATGCAACGGTCTGTTATACATAGCAACAGTCTGTTATGCAACGGTCTGTTATACATAGCAACGGTTTGTTATACATGGTCTGCTAAACAGAAATTACAGACCGCAGAATGCCGTGATTGACCAATCCGAATCGAATTATACCGTGTAATAAAACTGTATATTATAAGCAAAATGAACCTTTTGGTGTCTTTAGGGTTATGTCCTACGGAGAATACTCTTGCTGTAAATGTAAATTATCAGTGTTATTATTATTGTTGTTATTATTAAGTCAAAACTAGATCATGATAAACATGCTAATGTTAGCATTTAGCCCAAAGCACCCCCGTGTCTAAGTAGAGACTCACAGAGCTGCTGACGTGGCTGAAGACTTTTATAGTTGTGGTTTCCGGTTTTCATGCTTTTTGGTTCCTCTAATAGTCGTCCTGCTTCCCCAAAAAGGGCATTAAAGGCTGTTTTTTTTTTTGATTATCCATGTCGCTGCATTTATTCAAGGCCTGTTCAGAGTGTCACCATCCTCCGTCACCACCACCATGAAAAGGTCAGGAAAAGCCTGCAGGTAGAAGATGTCCAGTCATAAACAAAAGAGACGGTGGGGGGTCTGACATCGGCTTTACCGCGGGCGACAACAGCATCTGGAGTGAGTGTGTGTGTGTTAATCTGAGCAGAGTGTGTGTTTAAAGCGTAGTGGGATGATCTGCCCTCGTATCCACCAAAAGGAGAGAAGAGTGGTGTGGAGGGGGGGTTTAAGCTTGTTATTAGGAACACCAGTCAGATTCTCTGGAAAGGGACGGGAAATCCCTCCATGTCTCCGTGATTGTCTCTCCATGTCTCTCTCTGGATTTGGAGTCTGTGCTCCCCCTCATCCCATCTATCTTCCTCCACCCCTCCTACTATTGTAGCATAAGCAGCGTTTCCCAGAAAGCAACAGAAAATTGATTGTGATAGGGTTAAGCCAGTGCTAATGTCCACACGCTGGAAAAAAAACAAAAACCCTCCCCATCCGGAGGAATGGGATTATTATAAAGTGCTGCAGGAGCCGTAAGACCTGCGCTCTGTTTTTCATCATCTATAGACAAGGGATTCATAAAACTACAAGAGTGAAGAGACTTTAGCGTTAAAGGACAAATCCGGCTTTTATTTTTTTTTGTTAAAGCCTACATATGCATATTATACAACACAACTTGAACATTTCTGAAAATAGGTAGCGCCGTGCTGAATTGTTAAAGAGACTTTATTCTGCAGGTTAAATGTCCCACACCTGAGAAGTGTGTTGAACAGTGAAGTAAGTTTGACAAGAACAAATTCTTGTAAGCCAATTCGTATTCATATTTCAGCCCAAATACTAAACAAATTTTCTTTACTGACAAAGCATACCATGCAGTATGTATGATATGAAAATTGTTTGAGGTCGGTGATCCATCACGGCAAACTACACTCCCGGACTTTAAAGGGGACCTGCACGTATATTTGGATGTCTCGAGTTCCTACCAACCCACAAACTGTGAAATAACACAGTCAGTTGTTTGTGGGCTGACTAGATCAGAAAACATGTGATTCAACAAGCCATTCAGATTTGGCTTCCCTTCCTATGTCACATGCTCATTAGAATATATCGAGGACTACCTTTACAAAGGTGCACCATATATTTCTCGTAAACCAATCAGAGCAGACTGAGCTTTTTCAGGAGCGGGTCTTAAAGAGACAGGAGCTTTCAGACAGAGGGTGAATACAGGTATATTCAGACAGACAGGATGATAATGTGTTTATGAACATTAAAGCATGTAAACATTAGGGATACAAAACCAAACCAACCACAAAAAAGCGAACCATTGAATGATTGTACCAACCGAACTGTGGGTTGGTTGAACCGTTGCATCACTATTAAATACAGGCCAGTACATATTTGATGAGGTGCCAAAGACATAAAAGAGGTAATTATATGAACATATAGCTACTTTATTAAGTAACCTGCCAAAACAAAACAATCCAAACCGATATTGTGACCCAAAAACTGTGATACAAACCGAACCGTAGGCTTGTTCATACAAGTATGAACCTGAAAATGAGCTTGATACGTCCCCTTTAAGTCTGGTACTCAATGATGATGCTACGTTTGCTTTTTTCCTACAACGTTAGCGTCCTGGAAGATCATTTGTAATAAGAGGTGCTTCCACATGTTGGTGAGAAGCATCATTTGTCTTTCAGGTTAATTTGATGCGTCCTTGATCCAGATGTTGTTGACCTGCATATATTTTAATGCAACATCCAATCAACAATAATCAATATCATTAATGAAGTTAATGTGTCAGTTCAAAAGCTTTGTATGTTATGCAGAATTCCCCACTCAATCCTCCAACAGTGCTAAAACACATTACTGTATTGAGACAACAGAAGTTCCCTCTTTAGCAAGTACAAAAAGTTTGCAGCCATGTACATTCCTGTCACAACACGCTATTCTATTAAAGCAGTGTTTCACCACAGCTCAGCTCAACGGACAACAATTGTTGATGGTCTATTCTGTGAAGCAGGGCGATGCTGAAAAAGAGCCCGTCTGCTGCTGCTCGGTCAAATAAATAAAGGTTAGCAACAAATAAAACAGAGCTAGTAGAGCGAGCAGAGGCACCAAGGCCAAAAGGCAACGTTCACTTTGCATACAAAAAGCCTGACGACGAGTTCACGGAGTCGCTATTTCTGGCAAAAAGCGGCTCACAACAGAGGCGGAAGGATTGGATTTCAGCGCCGAGGCCCAGCGTCTCGGGGCGAGTGGCTCTGGGCTAAAGGCTAATCGGACACAGGAGACGATCAGTCAGGCATGATGAGAAGGTAGACGGTAAAAAAAACAGAAAGTGAGACAGAGAAACATGAGCTGGAGGTGGTGGTACCAGCAGTAACACACACACACCCAGAGGGGATGAGGCTTTAGTCAGTGGCCGGGGGCAGCAGTTGTATTTGATGCGTGATTAACAAATTAATCTGCAGTCCTACTCAATATGGATTAATGAGCTATAAATAGCTCTCATTAATCTCCCATAGAAATAATGACATTAGCATCATTAAGAGGATCTGGGTAGTTAGCATCATTTGGGTTTTTCTAGACCGCTGCCCACTTTGAGAGAGAAGTTTCTCAGATCAGCCACAAAGTGTTGGCAAGAGCGACCGTGATAGTTTGAGTGGTTCGAGTCAGTTGAAAGTAAAAATACTGGAGACTGTATGCTCTATTGTGGCATCACAATTAGTGAAGTTCAGTCCGTATCTGCTGGTTCAATGTCAGTTCTAATCATCTTTCATGGATCATTTCAAACCGGCCGACGGGATGAATGTGTTTAATGTCCGGTATGAAATATAATACAAGCATCATTTGTTTTAACAATCCGTTTCTAGCCAGTTGTCCAAAGTCAATTATTGTTGGTGTGTGTGTGTTCTTTCCTACAAAAAGTAATGTACTGTCATTTGGACAGAGGAGGTCGGGGCGGCAGGAGACCAAAAGTCAATGTTGATTTATTTGTCACGTAACTTCTGTTCTTAAGTACCGCCACTTCTGCAGTTATTTGAACCCAAACCACCATCTTTAATCTAACCAAGTTGTTTCCTGTGAAGCTGCAAGTTTACTTTGAAAAGAACAGCGTAACATGTGGATATTTACATGTGTTGTTTGACATTCATAGGAGAACGCGCGAAAAATGAGGAATAACTTTTCGTAAGAAACGAACCGTAGTATGAGGATACGTTGGTTCTCAGGAATAGTTTAAGTTTTTTACATTGGGACTTATCTCTAAAGAGATATTTGAGGTTTAAAGGGACTATTTGTAACTTTCAGAAATGCTTCTTAACAGCGACACCTGTGGCCGTGAAATCAACGAAAGTCAGCGTCGGGCTCGCGCTTGCTCTTTAAGATTTGGGTTTTAAGTTCAGGATTAGAATCAGGTGTAGCTAAAGATTAGGGTAAGAGTCCGCCAAATGTATTATGAAAATCGTCACTACTATTGTGTAGTGTGTGTGTTATCATACTGGGGAGACAAATGTGTTCCCACAGTCGCACTGTACTTCCTATCTGGCGACAAAGCATTCTGTCGCCAAAGGATAAACCATTTATTTGGGGGTTAAGACTCGGTTTTAAGGTTAAAATTTGAATTATGGTTAGGGTTATATCACGATGACCATTTTTGCATCCTTTCTGCTATGAACCGCTCCACCAGCAGCTCGGATCAGCCACATTGTTTATTTTGCTTCTCATCCTTCACATCCAACTCGGTCTGCCTGCTAATGATTCCAGATGATTTATAGTTCTGATTACCTGCCTGGAGTTTTTTTCTGAAGTCAACTTCCCTTTGTATCTTACCTGTTCTGCCTCTATGTCCTATACAACACTTTGGGATCTCTGTTCACGTTATAAACAAGTTCTCCTTATAGTGTATGGGATTAGGTGTGATGTGTGTTGACCTTTTTCTAACAAACACATGAGTTAATGCAGATCCGTGGAGCACGACAGGATGGATGTCTGGCTACGTGAGATTAATCAGAATCCAATGAAAACCATGTGTCTCCATGTTGGGTCCATTTTCATGCTTTTAGATCATTACATGCTGTCTCCTAGGATTTTAAGAGCCTTTAAAAAGCAGCAGATTGTTGCACTGATGCATTGTCACCACATTTACTTTCTTACTTAGTTGCATTTTAGAGATAAATAGTTTTCACTGGACGGCAGCAGATTATTTGTACAGGTGGAGCCGTTAATTGCTGTGAGCAACACCAACTGCAGAATAAACATGCAGTCCTAAGGACCACGTCTTGTTGCCCCCTCTCCAACAAACCTGTAATGTTTGACCACTGAATTTAAGCCTATGACCAAGCATCACGTCTCTACTGCACCGAAGGCTTCTGTCTCTTTGTCTCCTGTTTGGTGGACTTCTTTCTGTAGGAGCTGAACACATCAGTGCATCATGGCAGCTCTAGAAACAGCTCTGTGATTTTAGTGCACTGACACTGAAACCTGACATTTGTCACTGTTCTTTAAGATTACTACATTTAAAAAAAAAAGTAGTGTAATGAAAAAAACACTTTCGGACGCTACTCGAGTCATTTTCTGCGTCCTTAATTACGTCATTCCCGCAATTAAAACATTCTAGATCAACATTGGGTGGTCCATAATAAATACCGACATGTATTTTTGTGATAAATACATATATATATACAGTACATAGCTATTTTGTTGAGTTGCCTCTTAGAAAAATGCTCTGAGTGAATTTAAGTTCCCCCTGGTAAACAGTGATGCAGCGTATATGTCTAGGGCTTTTATTGTGAAAGGCAGGAGCGGAAGGTGTGATGTCGTCTGCTGTCGGGGCAATAGGGGTATTTTCACAAATGAATAAATACAAAGTACAGTTTGTGTGTTTGTGTTATATTGTGATATGCTGCTCTACTCACATTAAATATATTATTTTTGCACCGTAGCTCATGGATTTGCCTCAATCGCGCTGCTCTCTCTCCTCTCTTCCATCTGCCCATTTTTCCTTCAGTGCAATGCATGATGGTATATAGTGCCTGTTTGGTGACCATCGTTGTACACTACGTTTCATGATGCATTGTGGGATACTTTGAGTCCACCATAGGGTATAATAATTCTATACAAAATGGCAAACTCACCATATAGTCCACTATATAATGACTAATTTCTGACACAGCCTAAGAAACTCCAGTGTAGCTGCACTCCATTTACCTCAATATAACATTACATTATTTAATTTTGGCCAGTTGTGGGAACAAGAAATGTACACCAGCATAAATAACAAAGTGGAGTGGAGATAAAAGCAGCGAGGAAGAGAAGAAGGGATGAAATGAAAGAGAGAAGAATGAGAAGTGAAACAGAGGACCACTTAAACACACGGACGTCAGTGTGCTGTTCAGTGTACGGACATGACAAGAACATGAGAAACACATTCTTCCACACCCGAACACACACACACTTTCACTTTCTGCTCTCATGTTTCCAGTAAACACCCCCCCTCTCTTTCTCTCTCTCCCCCTCTCTCTCTGTGTCACACACACACACGATGTTGTTCCAGCTGTGCTGAACAAAGCCAGTCCAACTATAACATAAAGAAACACATACTATACGCACGCTCACATACCATGAAACACAAAGCATCTATTTCCTCTAAAACACAGAGTGATACCTCTAGAGGACATTAAAGGACCAGTGTGCAGCATTTAGGGGATCTATTGGCAGAAATTGGAATATAATATCAATAAGTGTGTTTTCTTTAGTGTGTAAATCAGAAAATAAGAATCATTGTGTTGTTGTTAGCTAATCTTGAGCTGTTTATATCTACATAAGGAGCAGGTCCTCTCTTCACAGAGTCTGCCATGTTTCTACAGTAACCCAGAATGGACAAACCACGTCGGCCACATACACTGTTTATTAGAAGTGGACGTAGTCACCATGACGTCACCTATTGGTTTGTGGACTTCCGTTTTGAAGCTTCGAGTTCGGCATTTAGGCCGTCGTCATGTTGGGATTTTGCAACCAGAAGTGACACGAGAGGGACATTATGGGCCACCGAAAAGGTTATAATTAACTTTGATGAAGTGAAAACACACTGTGAAAGGGTTAAAGTTGTACGATGAAAACACGGACAACGCCGTGGTAGCGACCTGTCAATCACCAGGTAGCCCCGCCCTAAAGCATCCCCTGCTTTATGGTCTATCTGACTCTAAATGGGACCATCATTTACTAAATGAACATCATGCTGTATTGAAGAAGACTTGAAACTAGCGACTGAGACCATTAACTCATGTTTACAATGTTTACTGAGGTAATAAATCAAGAGAGAAGTAGACTCATTTTCTCATAGACTTCTATACAATCAGAGGAGTCGCCCCCTGCTGGCTGGTAGAAAGAATGCAGGTTTAAGGCACTTCAGCATTGGCTTCACTTTTTATACCCGGAGGTAGCCCACTGGTTAGCCACAGTAGTTGTATCCAAAAGTCAGAAACCAGAAATTAGACCAGATAAAGTGTCTGATGTTATCAAGATGTAAAAAGAACCATTTGATTTGCCAACATGTCATATACATACATACACAGCAGAACACAGAAAACAGCTTGTGTGTGTGTGTGTGTGTGTGTGTGTGTGTGTGCGCGTGTGTCTGGTAAACTAGTGGACGAGAATAAAGGGTAACACTTTGCTAATGCTATAATTTATATAAGAGATAGGGTTAGGTACAGCGAGCCAGTCATTGTTGTGAAATAAACCCTGACAGGGCGATGCAGCACCGTGACGCGGAGTGCTTACTGAAAGGGACTGTTTGTAACTTTTTACACGTATGAATCAATCCGGGTCGGTGTCCCATGCGCACTTGCATGTGTCTCCGCTGTTCAGACTCAGACTCCAACACAAACTCCAGTGAAGCACCAAAACCTCTTGGTTGTATCTAGTGAAGCCCGTCTGTTAAACAGTGTTGGCCGCGGTCAGAGGACGCGGGGGAGACCGTAGCTTTGGTCTCCAGGACCGGAGTCTCTGCTGTACTCTGCTCCTCAGCCTGCCTTCACTCACACACGGCGCTCCTTCTCTCTCTCTCTCTCCACCTCTCACGTGCATGCTGCTCACTCCACACTGCAGAAGAGTTAGTTTAGCTCTGGGAATATCTAGTGAATGTTCAGTGGACGTTTGGTCAGAAATAACTGCTGCAGCTCCTCCAGACCAACAGAGGTTTCCCGTGTCTTGTGAAGTGATGGGGCTCCGCAGAGAGAAACGTTATCGTCTCCGACCAAAACTCCGGCGTCTCCCCCGTTCCCTCCGGCCGCGGTCGGGAGGCCGAGGCGGGAAAAGCCAACACTAGGATCAGCAGTGATATTGTGCTTTTAGCTGATGTGCGTCTCCTCACTGTGTTGAGCGATGCTCCTTCATGTCTATGTAGAGCGAGCACAAGCGCCAGCAACAGGACGCTGACTTTAGTTGACTTAACGGCCACAGGTGTCACTGTTAACAAGACATTTCTGATTCTTACAAACAGTCCCTTTAAGAAATCAATAATTTGACACAAAAATGGTCCGCCAGAATCTGACCGCCGTGACTGACCAATCAGAATCGAGTATTCAACAAAGCCGTGTAATAAATTAAAATAACTAACAATCTACCATTTATAAATGATGTTATTATAAAGTTTTACCAACTAAAGAAAGATAACAGGAGGTAAAAGTGAATGAAAAGAAACTGACTTACCTTTCTAATAAAGCTGCAGCGACAGTTTCACCCAGACAGAGAGGCTGTTCTGCTTTGTGCCGACTGGACCTGAAGTATACATGGACCACTGAGGTGTGTGTGTGTGTGTGTGTGTGTGTGTGTGTGTGTGTGTGTGTGTGTATTTAAGGTCTGATGTTAATAAGTCTCATTATGAACAACCTCTAATCAGTAAAAATAGCAATGTAGGTCAGTGTTTAGTCTGACACACATGCATCTATGACACACACACACATTCTTTATGTTTCACATGATCATTCAATTTCAAGTGTGTGTGATTACACGGTGCCGAGGTCTCTGAGGCCACTTAAGCCCCCTGGACGTAGAGGGCCTCCACACACACACACACACACACTGGGAGTGAGGTCATTGGAGAGAGAGTGACAGCTTCAGGAAATGAAACACACCTCAGATTACAGCTACACAACATTTAAAACATGTGGCGTCGCACGACTTCGCCCTCTCCATCAGCGCCGTGTGTTTCTTGATTGAAACCTTTCCCTCTCCTGTCGCTCGCTTTAAACACAAACAGCAGAGTGTGAAAACGTCACCCGGAGAACACCCAGGACTTTCTCTCTCCTCCACGTTGGAGTCTACAGTGTTTTCTTGTAGTTTCTCCTCTAGTAGGAGAGTAGGAGTACTATGGCAAGCCGTTTTAACGTTTAATAGCGAGGCAGGATACTCATTAGAGATCTCTGCAACATCATTTTGCAGAGTCAAAACTCTAATTCAAGATATCCCTAATTCTATTTTGACTAGGCAAAAAAATGATCTACCACAACTCTCTAATGAACAAAGCTCCTGTTGGCCACAGATTCCTCCATGATGAGATCTTTCTATTTCTTGTATTTCGGCCCCTGACCACCCGTCTCGTGTCCAGCTCGGAGGACTAAAGGCTCGTTGTGATCAAAATGAGCTTGTAGCTCGTTGTCTACCTCCCTACGGTTAGAAAGAGACTCGTTGGTGTTTTAACTATGTTTCTCTTATGAGTTATTGATCCCGGAAGTTTGAATCTGTCAATATCTTTCACACTTTAACAAACTATCCAAGACAGCAAAAGCTTCTGCTGACACTGTTCAGATGCTTTAATGGGCCGATATCCAATGGGAAGCCTGGATGAGCAACGTCATGACAACAACTCTGACTAGTCAGGATGACGTTACGGATATCTGGAATAAGAATTACGACAAGTCAAAAATGCAATTGTGGATATCTCTAATGTTAACTCCGGATAGTCAAGCTATTAAATATTAAACCTCACCATATTCCTTCACATTATTCCTCTTAGTGTCTGCTCACACTCAGCGGAGCAGGAGATATGGAGCCCCCCCGACCCCCTTCAGGAAGAAGCCATCTGCTGCTGTTTAATGTTAAAATCAAGTTTCAGAGTTAAGTAAACCATCGTTGTAAACACACAAGTTTCTGATGAGTGTTTTCATGTCAACACATGCATCAAGTTGCTCTTCTCTCGCTGTCAATCACCCGACATTACAAGAGGAGCTCTCCGTCAGGAAATCATCTTTAAAAATCTGATTTTGCCGCACAAACTTTGTTGTTCCATCCATGCAGTGTTTGAAGTGAAAGATAAAAAGGTGTCAACTGCACAGCACACAGCCTCTATGAGTAAGGAGTGTTGATGGCTTGTTTACTGCGATGAATGACTAGTACACATGTGCTTGTTAGTTTCTCATTTTGTTCACAAGCTACCTGGCAGTAGGCCGATATAAACTAATTAATGTTAGTGCCTTAAACCTGCATTCTCTCTACCAGCCAGCAGGGGGCGACTCCTCTGGTTGTATAGAAGTCTCTGAGAAAACGAGTCTACTAGTTCTTCATAGCCTTTAAACATTTGAGTTTTGCATTTTTGTTTTCAACTCTGTTGCCTAGAAGCATTTCAAACCACTGTACCGTTGAGTAATATTCAGTTATACACAGTTTTAACCTCCCCACTGAGCAAAGACACGTCCAAAAGACATCAATTTAACGTCTCTGTTGACGTCCAAAGACGTCCACTGAGGAGCCCGAATGAAAGTTTTTGCAACGTCTTTTTTAAACGTCTTTTCAACGTTCAACTATTGATGTCAACCTGAGTTGCACGTCCGCAGACATCCAAAAGGGGTCCTAGTCAGACGTCTAGATATTGAACCCATTTTGCATGTCTGCAGACACAATGGGTCTGGACTGACGGACGTTATACAGACATGATCTGAACGTCTTCCTGACGTCACATGTTTGCTGGGTCACTCCCGTGTTGAGGTTTCAGAGAAAGAAGAAAACCAACGGGTCACATCACAGTGACTAAGTCCATTCTTAATATACAGTCTATGCTTGTAACAAAGTATTTCTACACTGCTATTTATACTTAAGTAAAAGATTTGAGTACTCCTTCCACCACTGCACAAAGTTATTTCATTCTGTTCATAGATCAAATGATAGCCAGACACTTTTTCTTTTCATCGGGATGATAGTTTTTAGTGTCTTTTCTTGACCAAGTTTGAGTTATAGAGTCTACAAACTGTTTTAAAAACCCAGAAATCCAAACACACTGAGTTTCCTCGTCCTAAAGCTGTAGAGATCAAAAGCTGAGAAAAGTCAGTTCAGGTCGGTTTAACTTTCTTTTTTTTAATGAGAAGCACTTTTAAAGGAGAAGGCAACACAACTCTCACCACACTGATCCTTCAGCAGATATTGTCTCTCTAAAATCACCGTTTTACACCAGCAGCTGTGTAGCTTAATAAAGTCACAAAGTTGCTGAGTATTAGAACAATTCAAACGTTAAAATGATGCTCCATCCTGCAGGATCAGTTTTAGTTTTAGTTGAGGATTCCAATGATGACAAACTTCCATACTGGAAGTATCAAAACCACTCATATCCACTCCTCCTCCGCCAGTCATCCGTATACTCAGTATATTCTAGGACATTTTTTTGCCAGAATTTGGCTAAATACGTGCTTTCATCTCGGCTTACATGCACGACCCTGCAGCTCTGTCACTGATTGTACTGTAAACCAGACACAGACGGATGCAAATGGGCCGTACTGACTCTGAATGACACCGCGATTCTTCTTTGAAACAAGCAAAAATAATTGACCACAAAACTCATCATAAATCATCACAGGAGTTTCTGACTCACTTACAAAAAACAGTAACGTTATAGTTTTAGTTTTTTAAACACTGGCTGAAAATCATCAGATAACAGCTTAAACGTACTAAATAGATTTGAAGTGTTTTGGAATGAAGCCCTTCAGCGATGGTGGGAGATTTCCAACACACAGTCTGCTGGGCTCAAATCCAACATGTTTGTCTTTTTTTTTTTTTGGTCCCTAATTTGAGCAGGCACATTTATATTCTGGTGAGAGAGAGCTGGCACGTGCAGCCGGGATTGGCTTACAATCTCATTATTTCTGATGAAGTGAACACATGTACCAGTCGCTCAGCAGTTGGTGAAATAGTCACAGAATTGAATGCATTGATGTACATAGATTTTTTGTGATGGTCAACACGAAATCAATTCGTATGTAATCCACAT
>CAKAOI010051870.1:0-11598 GCA_916701655.1 Sebastiscus albofasciatus
ATGTATGTATATGTATATGTATATATGTATATATATTTAGATATATATTTATTTATTTTATTTTTTTTTCATAGATACTTCATGCCTTTATTTTCATCTGGACTTTGTCCCTTTGCGTTCACAACCTTCAGTGTTAGAGAAAAATAATGCAATACAGTCCAGTGCAATTCTGACTGGTATTTCCCGACTGTTACACACAGTTGCACAACTTTTAATCAGACTCAGTTAAGAATCTTTTTTTGATTTACATTATTTTTTTAAATACTTGATTTTTTTTTTATAGATTTAGGTACAGGTTATTTTTGTATATTTTATGAGCACCTAAACTGAAACACTTATGAGGAACATGAAATTAAATCAGAAAAACAATTTCAAGCTTCAGTAGACAGAAAGGTTTTGGCATCATTGGGCAAAAATATCATCATAACCTTTCAGCATATTGTAATTCAAGTGTTCTTAGAGAAAACTAGATTTCTGGCTCTGTTTTCAGGCTTTAGAACATCTAGCCTGTGACGGAAGACTTTGGCCAATCACAGGTCATTTCAGAGAGAGAGAGCATTCCTATTGGCTGTGCTCCGGCTGGTGGGCGGTGCTTGGTGTTTACTCAACTGATCTCTACATTGGCTGCTGGGTCACAAACTTTCTCATTTTACAGCTAAACAGTACACTACAAGATGATTCTGAAAACATTTGAGGGGAGAAATAGACATTACAGTAACAGAATATTGATTCATATTTGATCAGCGCTGCCTAGTTTGACCGTTTGATCAGAGTTCGTGAGTGATTGGCAGCTGCTCAGAGACGGCAGCTGGTTTTCCTCCGGTCTGTGAAATCTTGCAGATGCCGTTAGGAGCACCGGAGGACACAGAGGCACATGATTTTTTTTTCCCAGATGACTTGTCTCATGCACTACTGTCAGTATATAGCAACCGCTTTATGAAAATAACTTTTTTTAATCATATTTGCTCCATCTCTACCTACTGCAGCTTTAACACAAACAAATGAGGCAGGCTAGATGATTTCTAACAACTTCCAGTGAAGGTCCAACCACTTCCGATGTAAATACAAATACAAATATTTTTGGATAATATACAGATACAGATAGCAATAGTAGCTTTCCATTACACCCTTACCACTTACTACATGTTCAATCCACAGTAAGGTGCAACCAGTTATGCTTATACCTGCTCTCTGGTGTTGGTTAAAAGGCATTTTAGGAAATGTAGGATATCACTTTCTGAGGTACACTAAAGACAAAACTGAAAATAGTTTGTGTGTGTGTGTGTGTGTGTGTGTGTGTGTGTGTGTGTGTGTGTGTGTGTGTGTCCAGGAGGGTTCCAGTCAGCTGCCAGCCTATAGAAGATGATGATGTCGATGTGGCCTGTGAGAGACGAAGAGTGTTGCGAGGAGATGCCGATAACGATATGCTGAAGATCGACAACCTGACAAAGGTTTAAACACTCGGCTCATCAACATTTAAAAAAAATCCTAAAAGCTACGGTTTTGTTTCAACAGAAATTTGCACACAACTTTATGTTTTACTCAAACATTCACTGACTTTTAAATGCTGTGTCCAGTTATGCCAGTACAGCAAATGAACCTACCAGTTAAAACAACTGTTATACATGTGAAATATAGGAGCTAAAACTGGTATGGTCCTTTAATGTATATATCTACATGTGTTCAGGTTTATAAATCCAGGAAGATGGGTCGTATCCTGGCAGTGGACCGACTGTGTCTGGGCGTCCGGCCCGGTGAGTGTTTTGGACTGCTGGGAGTGAATGGAGCCGGGAAGACCACCACCTTCAAGATGCTAACGGGAGACGAGTGTACCACTGGAGGAGAGGCCTTCATTAACGGAAACAGGTCAGTGCCAGAAAAATAACAGAACCTTTGTATTTAACTTCATGTGTTCTGTATTCTTTATTCTTCAGCAGCAAGGCAAAAACAGACACATCAAGACAGACTCATCAGACGGGGAACAGAATAGAAACTACCAACCAACAGTTAGGAAAAGCACACACTAAGGACAAATGTATGTGGACACCCCGATATTTTGGAACGCTCAGCGGCCTCAGTTATACTCATTTCTAAAAGGTGCATAAAATCAAGCATACAAGCATACAGTCGCACAATCCCCACTGCTAACCATCTACAGTAGAATGGTTGCTACTGTGCAAGAGCTCAGGGACTTTCCATGTGGCACTGTTATGGAATGATTTGCTGTATTTGAACGGTCAACTGTAAGTGCTGTTATCATCAAGCAGAAATCTCATCAGCTCAGCTCATGTTCTAGGTTGCAACAATCGCTCAAAATCAGTCAAAACCATGTCTGGAGAGATGAATCCCACTTCACTATCTGGTGGTCTGAAGGATAAATTTGGGTTTGGTGGAGCCGATGAATGCCTGAATGCAGTTTGCCAAATTGGTCTGTTTTTCCTGATCTGGCCTCCTTAGTTCCAGTGAAACAAAGCCTTGCAATGATGTTTTAGACAATGTGTGTGCTTCAAACTTGTGTTCACAGTTTGAGTTTGTCCCTTTCCTGTTTCGACATAGCAATGCCTCTCTGACCTCAACCCCATCAAACATCTTTGGGATGAAGTGGAACGCTGACTGCCAGCCAGGTCTTATCACCCAACATCAGTGCTGGACCTCACTAATGCTGTTATGTCTGAATGGGAGAAAATCCTTGCTTCTGGGTGGAAAGACTGAAACCAGAAGAGAGTTTGGGTGTCCACATATGTTTGAGTAATACAGTTAGCATGAGTTTTGTGTGTAAATTGACACAAAACAGAAATTTCACTTTGCTTTGTCTCTTGACCTGACTGAAGTCCAGGCGGCATGAACAGATTAATGGTCCCTTAAAGTCATAGGGATATTGAGAAATCTTTCCTGTGTGCGTGCGTGTGTTTGTGTGTGTGTGTGTATGTGTGCAGTATCCTGAAGGACCTGTTACGTGTGCAGCAGAGTATCGGCTACTGTCCACAGTTTGATGCTCTGTTTGATGACCTGACAGCCAGGGAACATCTGGAGCTTTACACTCGCCTCCGTGGCATTCCTTGGAAAGACCAAGACAGGGTCAGTCTCACACACACTCACACACACATTTGTCTTTCCACATTTTTGGTTACCCCACCCCCTCCCCACCCCCGCCAAAAACAGATGACTCGTCATCTCCGACTGACATTATCCTTTACCCCCTCTAGGTGGTGCAGTGGGCATTAGAAAAGCTGGAGTTGTCAAAGTATGCAGACAAGCCTGCCAGCACTTACAGTGGAGGAAACAAACGCAAGCTTTCCACTGCCATCGCTCTGATTGGATACCCCTCACTCATCTTCCTGGTAAGAAGTTTGAATGGATGTTTTAGTCTATATGCTGACCCATTCCCACGGACTTAAAAACCAAGGCTTTTTTTTCAGAACTGCCCCACATGGCCCCATTTAGCCACAGCATGAAACGCATCGGGCGTTCCATTAAATATAATGTAAACCCATCCACGGCAACAGTAATCGCTCCGAGAAAGTGCGCCGGGAGTATAGTGAGTAGTTATAGTAGTTTAAAGAGTGAAAGAGACACAGCGGGAGGGGAGGGGACGTGGCTTGATCCAACAAACACAAGAAATCCTCCAAGAGACCGCTGTTCGTATCCCTTGTGTTAGCCCCCAATAGTTTGTCCCACATAGTTGTCCTGTCGTCTCCTATCAGCATCAGGTGTTTGGAAATCAACTTCTATTGTCACACATTGTACACAGCACAGCACACAGTGAAATGTAGCCTCTGTATTTAACCACACCCAGTAAGGAGTAAGGAGTAAGGAGGAGTAAGGAGCGGTGGGCAGCAACTTTACAGCACCTGGGGAGCAGTTTTGGGGTCCAGTACCTTGCTCAAGGGTACTTCGTAGTGCCCAGGTGGCGAACTGGCACCTCTCCAGCTCCCAGTCCACACTCCGTACTTGGTCTGTGCGGGGACTTGAACCGGCATCCCTCTGGTTCCCATGCCAGGTCTCCACAGAGTGGGTTGTTGGCTTTAGGTGTTTAGGTGCAGAGTGAGCAATAGAGGTTTTTAACAATGTCATCTGGGCATTGGAGACAGACTTTTAAAAGTAGAAGGGGTTTCTGAAATTTGTCCCCACTTTAAAGGGGAACGCCACCTAAATGAAGAATTCCAGTAAGTCATTTCCATGGCCTACTCTCTCTCAAAGCCAGAAACCAGAGAAATAAGTCTCAAAACTTGTGATGTCATCAGGTATAAAGTCTGGAGCTGCTCCATAAACAAATGAATGGGAGACTGATTTTATGGACCCACAGAATGGGTTTTTTCTATTTATACCCAAATGAGCTTTATTCTATTGTAGTGTTGTCAGTTGTGAAACAGAAAATGTTCCTGTATACTCAGAACATTCCCCTGGCTGCTCTCAGCGTCATCAAGAACATCTTTCTCTATTCATTGTCTATGAAGCAGCTCCACAATTACTTAACCTTTTTTTAGCACTTTAGGATTTGGGAGAGAGTTGGTCATGTTAGCTAATACTTTTTGGCCTGTCTTAGACCGTAGGAATAACATGTATGAATTTTGGAAATGGGCGTAGGTCCCCTTTAAGCTTGACCTCCAAGCTTTACTTTTTTTTAGTGATGTCACCGTGTTCCCAGATCTCAGCTGTTACTTTGGTGAGAAGTAGAATGTTATTAGAACTGACAGAAATGATGGACAAACTGGAATGATCCTTTAATGTATATTCATTTTGGGATGTGATTCTGGGAAACATTTGTCAATTTCATGTCAGGTAGACATGTAGTGTGACATGTAGGCAACAGGAACTACAATGAGAGAAGAGTGTAAATACAGTATTTTGTGGGTTTTCCAGGATGAGCCCACCACTGGCATGGACCCGAAGGCCCGCAGATTCCTCTGGAATTTGATCCTGGACATAATCAAGACTGGACGCTCTGTAGTGTTGACATCACACAGGTGAGACACCTCAGTCCTCACATTCAGTGGAATTCTGCTGGAATACCTTTTTACTGTTGTGGCTTATTTTCACTTCATTTTCACTACAGTGTACTTAATCTATCATTTCATGCTGTCCTCTGCAGCATGGAGGAGTGTGAGGCTCTGTGCACCAGACTGGGCATTATGGTGAACGGCAGGTTTAAATGCCTGGGAAGCATCCAACACCTCAAGAACAGGTCAGGAGGATAAAGATCCACCTTTCTTTTGTGATTTATAGATGTGCTCTTATCTGCATCCTTTTAAACACAGTTTGATATTAACAGCTGACAGTCATTTTCTAGTAAATGGACTGCATTTATCTACGTAGTGCTTTTTGTTGTTGTTGTTGTTGTTGTTGTTGTTGTTGTTGTTTATGCCTCCATGCCGGAGGCCGGAGGCAGTATGTTTTCGGGTTGTCCGTCCTAACGTCCCATTCTCGTGAACACTATCTCAGGAATGCCTGGAGGAAATTTCTTCAAATTTGGAACAAACATCCACAAGTATCAACTGATTAGATTTTGGTGGTCAAAGGTCATGGTCACCTCACAAAACACGTTTTTGGCTATAACTTAAGAATACATATGCTAATTATGAAAATTTTGCACAAATGTCCAACAGGAGAACATTATGAATTGATGACATTTTGGACAAACATGGATATAAACTGCAACTTGACTAGCTGGGAGAGGCATACAACCCAGGCAGCAACATTCGGTCCTGAAAAGTGAAGCCAGTGCGAAAGAGGTTTAAACTTGCATTCTTTCTAACAGCCAGCAGGGGGCGACTCCTCTGGTTGCAAAAAGAAGTCAGATTGTATAGAAGTCTATGAGAAAATGTCCCTATTTCTCACTTGATTTATTACCTCAGTAAACAGCCTAGTCACCAAGAAAAGTTGTTAGCATTTACGTTTCTGCAAACCACAGATACGTTGAATATGGACGTTTTTGCATTCGCTCAGAGCAAGTGACGCAGTACAGCGAGCGATGCACAGAGTAAGTAACGTAGTATATCGAGCGCTCGTTACTGAAAGTTATGTGGTTTAATAACGACTATAAGAAGCAAGAAATTCCACATAGGGTGGGATGGGGGGTTGATGAGTTAAACAAACATAAGGTCATGTCCCATGTGAAACCAAAAGTAAATGCTGACTTTACGCTTTTTACGTTACAGTGTTTTGCATAACGTTGTTGCACTTGTTACATTATGGAAGAAAGAATCGCTATGGGCGATTGCAGTTTATTTAAGGTAGTTACATTGTTGCGGTTATGTTACGTTACTATTTTAACACAAACCATGATATTTTTTCTAACCTTAACCAAATAGTTTTGTTGCTTAAACCTAACCAATCGTTTCACATTAACCATGTGTCATTGGGAATTTCTTCAAGTGATACAAGGCTGATATGAAAAGTATTCATGAAAAAATTTTTTGGTTCAGAAACGTCCACATTCAACGTATCACGTGGCGTGCAGAAACATACAATGGTAAAAAAAAACCCTCACACCGTTCAAACGTTTGGAGTCACCTGTTATATTAATAGTTTTCTTTTTTCCTTTAATAATAACTATTTAAACAGAGATAAAAACAGTATAATTCAGACACCAATTACATTTGAAATAGTTTTGGCTCCAAAAGAAACATAATTAAAGGGACTATTTGTAACTTTTTAATCGTATAAATGTAGCGGGTCGCCACATATGCGCGCTCGCATATGCGCGTTCGCGTGTGGCCGCTGCCTCTCCTCCTCTGCCTGCCTGCCTTCACTCAGACAGAGCGCGCGTTCTCGCTCAGCTCGCTCCACCTCTAGACGTGAACGCGCGCTCACTCCACACTGCAGAAGAGTTAGTTTAGCTCTGAGAATATCTAGTGAATGTTCAGTGGACGTTTGTGCAGAAATAACTGCTGCAGCTCCTCCAGACCAACAGAGGTTTCCCGTGTCTTGTGAAGTGACGCAGCTCCTCAGCTAGTAACGTCTCATTATCGACCGGGTGCCGGTGTCTCCCTGCTCTCTCTGGCTGCGGGCGGAGAGAGCAGGGAGACATGCTGCAGAGCCCCGCTGCATCAGCCTGCGCTGAGGCAGGAAAAGCCAACACTAAGATCAGATCTAAATCACGTTCATGGAGAGATCTTCGTCTGGTCAGCTAACATTACTGCCAAGCAGCTGAAATATGTGTGGCAGTGAGGCGACGTGTGTCTCCTCACTGTTTTGAGCGATGCTCGTTCAGGTCTATTTAGAGCGAGCAAGCACGAGCTCAACGCTGACTTTCGTTGATTTCACGGCCACAGGTGTCGCTGTTAAGAAGCATTTCTGAAAGTTACAAATAGTCCCTTTAAATGTTTCAAATAATGTTTGAAATATAGAATAACTGGAAATGAGAATGTATATGCAGTATATGTCTGAGTACCCGAAGACAACTATTTGTTCTGTGCTCTATTGTACTTATGCTACTGTTGCGTAGCATACAAAAAATCAAGTATTAAACAGAAAAAAACTTTGGCAATCATGTTTCTATGATCCTGTTCCAGGTTTGGGGATGGCTACATGATCACAGTGAGGACCAAGAGCAGCTCTAATGTGAAGGAGGTGGTTCGATTCTTCAACAGAAACTTCCCTGAGGCCGTGCTGAAGGTAGATCACTGCAGCTCCCTCTGTCCTTTGTACCAGTCTATCCACTGAGCACCAGAAGAAAGTAGAGTATTGATGAATATTTCCCCTCAGGTTGATGGCAGGTGCCCAGTATTTTTTTTTCTTTTCTGACCACTACAAAATCCAGGAAGTCATATAGAGAGGGGCATTGGATCAAAAACATGACTGAAATAACCAACAAATCCTGCACACTGTCCTTTGTGTATCATGTCTAGGAAGACATGAAGAAACAGTGATTTGACTGAACAATTGGTAATGTTAGAACAGAAATTTTCATTTCACACATATTAAACTTATTTATTGTATGGCTGTGGGGGCAGCAGGCTTAGCAGGGAATTCCGTCATATGTCCCTCTCCCCGGCAACCTCTTCCAGCTCTTCCTGGGGGATCCCGAGACGTTCCCAGGCCAGACCAGATATTTAATCTGTCCAGCATGTTCTGGAACTACCCCGGGGTCTCTTACCAGTTGGACGTGCACGGAAAATCTCCAAAGGGAGGCGTCCAGGAGGCATCCTGATCAGATGCCCGAACCAGCTCAGCTGGCCCCTTTCGACGTGAAGCAGCAGCGGCTCTACTCCGAGCTCCCTCCGGATGTCTGAGCTCCTCACCCTACCTCTAAGGCTGAGCCCGGCCACCCTACGAAGGAAGCTCATTTCGGCCGCTTGTATCCGCGATCTCATTCTTTCGGTCACTACCCAAAGCTCATGACCACAGGTGAGGGTCGGAAATATAGATGGACTGGTAAATTGAGAGCTTTGCCTTCCGGCTCAGCTCCCTCTTCACCACAATGGTGTGGTACAGATCCCACCACACCGAACCGCCTGTCCATTTCCTGGTCCATTTTTCCCTCACTCGGGAACAAGATCCCGAGATACTTAAACTCCCTCGCTTGAGGCAGTGACTCACTCACAATCCGGAGAGCGCTACCGTTTTCCGGCAGAGAACCATGGCCTCAGACTTAGAGGGTACTGACTCTCATCCCAACTACTTCACACTCGGCTGCAAACCGCCCCAGTGTGTGCTGAAGGTCACGGTCTGATGAAGCCAACAGAACCACATCATCTGCAAAGAACAGAGTCGCAATTCTGAGGGCACCAAACCGGACAATCTCCTCCCCCCGGCTGCGCCTTGAGATCCTGTCCATAAAAATTATCGGATCGGTGACGAGGGACAATCCTGGCCGAGGCCAACACCCACCGGAAACGTGTTTGACTTTGTGCCGAGTATACGGACACCGCTATCACTTTGGTTATACAAGTACCGGATGGCTCGTAACAGCGACCTCGGTACCCCATATTCCTGCAGAACCCCCCACAGGACTCCCATTTTTCCAACCTGATGGGTCAAAGTTAAAAAATATTGCAAGCTTTATCACAACCGTTTATTTTCTAGTGAACGTTATTATGGAAGATTTACACGCTAAGGTATGTCATCATAACTTAAATCAAATTTTTATCCTAAAGTGGTTCTAATCAATATATTAATTTTATTAATGGATCATATGACTACTATATGAAAGGTGTCGCTCAAAGTAACAAACTATTAGAGCGTTAAAACCATCCAACACACATTCTGAATCCAGAATTCGAGGTTTCGGTTCAGGACGGTTCAGAATGTGAATTTGCAGGCAGCAGCGGTACAAAAACTCATTCATTCTATCCTCCATCAGAATATCATGTAGCAACAAGAAGTAGTATTATACGATATGATTTTATTGGGGACTAATATATTGTGACTTGAGTATTTATTATCTAGTTTGATTATACCTGGTTTTATTATTTAAAACTGTTATCTGTGTTGTGTGATGCAGCAGTTTGGAGATGAGACAAATTTCCCTGCGGGACAATTAAGTGTATCTTATCCTGTCTTATCTTAAATCCTGCGCTGTCCTTTCCCAAGTATTTAAACCCTGCCCCAAGTGTTTAAATCCCATGCCCAAATGTTAAACACCCCCCCTCCCAACTTGTTTAAACCCTGTCCCCAAATGATCTTACTAAATAAGAATTTTTTTTTGTCCTGTTTGTTATTTTTCATTTAATATTTCCAGAAGAACGTTTTTCACATTTCAGAGTGAGGTTTGGTAAATACCTTGAGGAGATTATTGTCTCCCTCTTTTTGAGTGTTCAGACATTAAGCCACCTGTTGTCATATTTGTAGGAGCGTCACCACACCAAGGTCCAATACCAGCTGAAGTCTGAGCGGATCTCCCTGGCTCAGGTCTTCAGTAAGATGGAGCAGGTGGTGGAGGTGCTGGGCATCGAGGACTATTCTGTCAGTCAGACCACTCTTGACAATGTGAGTCAACCTGTGACACTCTGGCTCAACTTCATGCAGGACTTCAACAAGGACAAATGGAATAAATCAAATAAATCACCTTTCTGTTTTCTGCTCAGGTGTTTGTCAACTTTGCCAAGAAGCAGAGTGACAACCTGGAGCAGCAGGAAGTGTCTCCCCCGGGTGGAGGACAGTCCCCCCTGCAGCGCATCCTCAACCTGCTGAAGTCTCGGCCGGCCAACACGGAGCTCAATGCTCTGATCAGCGAGGCGCCAGAGGAGCTGGAGAGCGATGATGATGAAGGACTCATCAGCTTTGAAGAGGAAAGGGTGAGTGGATCACACCTGCGTTTTTTTTTTGTTTTTTTTTTTTATTTTATTTACATTTTGTGGTAAACATGAGCAGCTGTATTTTTCACTCCTGCCTTTCTGTAGTCAAAGCAGGCATGGCGTTAAATATATCAATTTAACATTTACTGTATATATTTAATGTCTTATTTAATTTGTAAATTAATTTATTTATGGTGACAATTAATTAATTATTAGAATTAATTATTTGTTAATTTATATATAAACTGGAAAAACAAAGTTCTGAAACTTGTGTTTGGTGGATTATTTCTCTGTTGTTCCTATGCTAATGGTCATTGTATTTTACATGGTTGGAAAGCCTGTTTATTTACCTTCGCAATGATGTCCAACTTGTAAGGATCATGCATTTGTGGGATGAGCAGCACAGCTGATTATGTGGGGAGCGCCCAAGAAAAATGTTCCAAAATGCTCTGCCAATGGTAAACAGTGTATTCTCCTGTTGGTATTGACTCTTGTTTTGAGTTGTTTGGTGGATTGGATGATTGAACTCTCTATCAGTAGCAATGAACAAACAAGACATATTGGCAATTTTCCACTTTAATCATTTAATCCACCGTCCGGAGCCTCTGTAGCGGTGGAAGATCCATACGCAGCCACAACAGCCTGGCACCTCCTCCTCATGCTGGTCACCATCCTGGTCACACGTTGCTGTGGGATGGCGTTCCATTCTTCAACCAGGATTGGTTTAGGTCAGCCAGCGTGGTTGTGTTGGTCACTCTAACACGTACAGCACACCCAAGCTGATCCCACAAGTGTTGAGTTGGGTTGAGGTGTGGACTCTTGGCAGGCCGTTCCATTCTCTCTACTCCCACATTGTGGAGGTAGTCTGTGATAACCCTGGCTCTGTGGGGGCGAGCGTTGTCATCTTGGAGGATGAAGTTAGGTCCCAGATTGTGGAGATATGGGATCGCCAATGGCTGCAGAATCTCATCCTGATATCTTACTGCATTGAGATGGCCTTCAATGATGACGAGCCTTGTTTTGCCAGTGAGGGAGATGCCCCCCCACACCATGACACTGCCCCCACCAAAAGCTGTTACTACATCGGTGCAACAATCAGCATAGCGTTCTCCACGTCGTCTCCATACTTTGACCCTTGCCATCCAACTTTGGCAGACAGAACCTGGACTCATCACTGAACATGACATTCTTCCACATGTCCAGGTTCCATTGTCTGTGTTGTCGACAACAGCACAAACGGGCCTGACGGTGAAGGGCAGTCGTTGCAGGCTTCCTGGTAGCCTTATGAGAATACACTGTTTACCATTGGCAGAGCATTTTGGCACATTTTTCTTGGGCGCTCCCCACATAATCAGCTGTG